>OX579645.1:36025413-36129273 GCA_951230895.1 Carpatolechia fugitivella | reverse complement strand
GATTGAAGTCTAGCACGTAAAAATGTTCTTCTGGTGCCTTTAGTACCTAATTTAAGTTTTACTTGAACTTTTTGAAACTTCAAAATAAAACAAAAAAAGTGTTTATCTTAGTAAAAATTAAAATAATTCATATAACCGCACAACACGTAATTCGTCCTTGAAATAAGAAACGTGCCAACGTAAAGTAATCACATCACACTTTATAAACGTGAAAATATGTTTGGATTTTTAGCTGTTTGGATGTTTGTTCCGCTTTCACGCTTAAACTGCTGGGCGGATTTGGACGAAATTTGAAATAAAGATAGTTTGTAACCTGGATTAACACATAAAGACACTTTTTACCGGGAAAAATCTTATTCCCACGGGAAAATCTTACGAAGCGTGAGTGTATCCGCGGTCGGACCGCTAATGAAAAATAAAATAGTAAATAACAAACGTAGGTATTTTAATAATATTTTTTGGTTAATAAGCTAATTCTTTGGTATTCTTTTTGTTGAAATTGTTTACTTTAAAATTTTCGGAATAATTTTAACGTGACCTATGACTTGTATGTTCAGCCGTGAAAATAAGTAAAGTTGGAGAGTGGGGGCTGATTACGTCACAACTCTATATGAAATCGACTCAAGCGTGACGTCATACGCTTTTTCAACTCAATATAATATCAGTTATTTTTTTATTACGATAAAAAAGAATAAATACGTGTCTAATAATTTTTAATAATCTACCAGATAGACAAAGTACTCGTAAAAAAGTAGCCATCATCCCTTTCCAAACAAATTATGTCTTGCACTTGTGTCAACAAAACCCATCATTAACATTTAAAATGTTTTACAACATGATTCATATTTGTCGGCCAATCAAAATTAGAACGGCGCCAGAGGTCTACTTTTCAAATAGCCTGCGCACTACTTGCCTATCATACTCTCATCCTTCTAAGGCGCAATATTTTGCTGAGGTTACACACACCGCATGAAGGGTAAAATACGTGGCTAAATAGCCAACCAACTTCAACAAATAGCCAACCAACTTCAACAAATTTCAAGTATCATACTAGCTTTGCGATGTACAGTATGTGAGTACATCACAACGAGACACGGACGGTGTTTACAGCCAGTGCTAGTTGATTCCTGGCTAATTGAAAATGGCACGTGACCTATGGAATGGAGCTATGGACCTATGGAGACTGTCAGCGACAGGACACCTTGCGAGGCCTGTGGAAGCACTGACCACCACCTTGCGGCTCAAGCACTAATCAAATCAATCATAATTACGCGTACAACATCCGCCTATTGCCAGAAACAATTCCTATTATAAATAGTCTTTCATAATTCAGTCTGATTTGGTTGACAGACAGACAAGACTAAGATTTATTATTCTATAAAGTTATTGTACTTTATATGTAGTTAAATAAAAAAAAGAAATTAAATGAAATATTAAAAATCTGTTCCAGAAAACAAATGTGAAGTATTCATTCAAAGATGTCGATGACAAACAGTTCTGTAACCAAGAAATTCCAGAAATATTAGGAAACGAACTAACTAGTCCTTGAGGAAGTGGATCGTCTCCTTTGAGCGCGCCACTTATTGCACTTATTGCTTTTACGGAAATTGAACTTAGATCGATCTATTAATCGATCTATCTGGAGCAGAGCAGCCTCCTCTCGTAAAAAAGTTAAAGCTCTTGTAAGTTCCGCGTCTGAAACCCGAGCGGTCCGACACCGTTTACAAACTTTCATGTGTTTTTGAAATTCAAATGTCAATTTCCTTAATAATTATGCTTCCCTACTACTCTTCTATATAGGTATTATTATAAAACTAAATGTATGCTTGTTGAAACATAATAGGACACGTTCCTACATACCGATATGGATGAGGTAAGGTTTTCTAAAAACCGGCCAAGCACGTATTGGGCCACGCAAAGTGTAGGGTTCCGTAGTTGTCCAATACTATTTAGGTAACAGTTAACATTAATCAAAATATTTATTATGATTTTTTAACCAAATTTAAGTACATATCTTAAGTTGGTCGATTATTCGATAATACATGTAAAGCCTACTTGCTGTTGATAATTTTCCTTTAAAATTTACCGTGAATTTTTTCACATTTTCAACTACAATGGTTTCGCTGGTAGGGGGGGGGGGGTACACTTGACTAACAAAAGTAAGCACTTTAAGACGAAATATTTATAAAACGAAACACACAACAAACACACGAACACTAGCATCAAAAATGATTTTAGCAAACCCACATTATTTTTAAAAAACCTATCCAACGATACCTCACACTATAAGGTAGTCGTGAATAAAAAAAAACTCCACTTCATGTGTTCCAGAGGAAACCTAAAATTTTTTTAAGATTTTATTCTTCAGCTTTGTCGGCATGATTAATATGTATATGATATATCCATGCCAAATTACAGCCTTCTAGTACTAAGAATATCTGAGCTAAGCCGCGGACGGACAGACAGACAGAAGGACATGGCGAAAAGGTCTCCTGGCACAAAGCGCATCTGCAAGCCGGGAATTTCAAAAATGTTCGGACATTTTTGGCGCCAAACGAAATCAGAGAGCGACGCGCCGCGGGCCGTCCATATTATTATTAATCCTCTTTGGGCGGGAGTAGGGTTGCCAGGTCTTTAAACTGAAAAGCCGGACTGACCAGGCAGCTTAGCCGGACATTTGGGTAGTAGGACCCTTATTTTAGTCTTCACACGCAAATTTTTAAAGTAAAACAAGGCTTTTTTATTTACCATAAAATCTTAAATATTAATGAAACAACAATAAAATGGTAAAATTTAAGAAGCCTAACAAAAGCCGGATATTGTCTAATTTGGCCGGACACGCAACCAAAAAGCCTGACTGTGTCCGGCTTTATCCGGACGTCTGACAACCCTAGGCGGGAGCGAGTGTCGTCATTTGTTGCAGTCTGAACACGTTTGTACTATTAGGTTGGCACTTGGTACATGCATATTTGTAGACTTAAGTTTGAAAGTGTCATTGATTAAGAGAGAATAGGAACCTAATTTGCTTTTGTTTAAAAATAAATTAGATGTTTTTTACATATTAATAATTTGATTCATTTTGCATAGATATTTGTGCAAATTCAATGTCCGAACACCAAAAAGATATCTGGCCTAGACAGATGGTGGTATTTATGGAATATTGTAAATTGCAATGCATTCATAGGTTGAAGTTCCAAGAAACGTAATTAACTATTCTATTAACTATCAATTACTGCGGCGAGGACGTATAATATATGAGCTGGCTTATCATAAGTATTGGAACGAAAATAAAACGAAAGCGGTCGTTATCATAATATTTAGAATTTAGTCCAATCAACAGGCCCACTGCTGGGCCAAGACCTAGCCAATTTTCTTCTTTTCATCACATCTCTCATCAAGGTTGCCTGGAAGAAATAGCTACCTTAGCTATTAGGCCGCCTATCTGTACACCCCTTCATCTATCTTTTGTACTTTTAAGCGTTAGCTTCGTGTCCAATAAAGTATATTCTATTCTATTATAAAATTTATGTTACGTTTAAGCCTCTTGAAGGAAAGCATCGCATCGTGAAGAAACCTGCGATGTTACGAACAAAAAGGTTTTTGCTTCTTATTATTGAGCTTAGCCTCTTTCCGGGGCTTATGAGCGGTGTACTAAGAAAATGGAAGGCTACAACGTCATTAACTAAATTCCTTGAAAACCTGTTTACTAGAAACATTTTTAATATAACATAATATTCTAACTGTTGCGAATTTTTTTAAAAAAATATCCTGTTTTTTTTTTATATTTGTCATAACAGTGTTGAACAAAACGACGACAGCGAATGCGCAAAATGGAAAGTTGGCGTGTGCGAATGCGAACGCGCAAGGTGTATGACCTGTTTAATAAAGATTCGATGATGGATGAGTTGCTATCAGTGTGACGCATAGTGATCGCTGACCTTGAATGAGAGAGCAAATATATCTCTCTCTCTCATTCATGAATACTGTATGTAAGTAAGTACATACAATGCGTGAGGGTAATATCCGTCACCACTGTTTGTTACCGAACTTACCGAGCAGTCATTTCACGGGGACTTTTGAAAGTTTATTTTTTGAAGGTTCTGTACCCAAAGGGTGCTATTGGGACCCATTACTAAGCCTCCGCTGTCCGTACAACAAATATCCGTAATAGTACAACGAATACTATAAAATAAAATAAATAAATAAAGGGTACAAGATACGTGACTATTCCGACGTTTTTTGCTCGACCTGTACGATGCTATGAAACCATTCGTGTGAGAGTCTTACTCGCACTTGGCCGTTTTCCTTTTGGCACTAGCTAAGATCTTTGTGCCAGTAGTGTCAAATTCATGGACATAAATGCAAAATGTTCATTTGTTCGACCGGCTTTGTTGACGGCTCGTGACCGTCGATTTTAACGAAAAGCGACCACTGAAACTGCAGTGCGTGGCGTGAACCGGGCGCTGTCTCGACGCACATCCAGCTTTGGTTTGGCATGCAGCAGCATGCTGTGCGCACTTGAAACAAATTAATAAATAAATGCACAGTGAAAATTTTGCTAACCTAGCCATCGAATGCATTAATATTTCTTGATTTCTAATTTATTATGCAAATGAAGAACCTTGATCTTGCGCCAAGTTATCTTTCTGTAACTTACTCTACAACGTGTTAGCTAAATAAATAACAAAAAACCTCTAGAACAACTTCTGTTCCACTTTTTTAACTTTCATACAAATTGCATCGATCAGCTAAAATGAAAAGTCATTTTTTATTTTTTGAGATTTTGTGGAACTTCTTGAACAAAAGCTGACCACCTGACAGGTTTTGTGTTCACACAACACAAGCGAGAGACGACGTCCCCCTCCGCTTCCGCCGAAAGTCCTTCCTCCGCCGCCGCGCTACTTGACCATTTTTAATACAGGGGTGAAGTTCGATACTCAGCGTTTGACTTGCAATTCTCAGATTGTTTGAGTAGCAGGCTTTTTCGATATATAATAAGTATTAACTTTGTAATTGACAATATTTTAAAAAGGAAACGCAAAAGATGCGACGACTGTGGAGTTTTTTCGGTGAGCTCTTCTCCACAGATTCCGCCATTGTGTTAGTGAACACACCCAAAAAAATGTAATGACGGATCTAGTGACGTAATAATATCCTATGGAAATAAATAATTTTGACTTTGACTTTGACTTTCTCGCTGGAAGCATCCTAGAGTCTAGAACCTAGACCTTTGCCCGAGCCCCGCTGTCGCTGCCCCGATGTCGAACTTTCTAGGATCTCAGCACTCCGCTCCCCTTCAGACATCGTTAGAACCGATGATAAAGCGAGAGACTTACACCTGGCGACCATTTCATTTGTTCCCTTAGAAACGCCTTGTAGAAATTGTAGTAGAAATTGAAGAGGAAATATTGAATAACGAAGCACCAATGTGTCACGCAGCAACACGTCATATACAGAAAGTAAGTGACGTCTCTGCAAAAGACTCACATATTCAACTGGAATTTTTATCCGGTCAAATATTTTATTCTGTGATCGATTTTTACAGTTTTATTGCATTGGTTCAACATAAAATACGATTTATTCGAGTATACTCGTAACAGCATAACTTTATTGCAATTTTCATGATGTGCTAAATGCACTTGTTGGGACCTGTCACTTACAGTTACACCCCGTATTTCGTCTGTGGTATTACCTTGGACTAATTAGTACAAGGGTATTACGCTCGTTCTATGATAAAATTCAATTTGTAAAGGTACCGATGCCAAAAGTGCAGGGGATTAATTTAATTAGGTCGCAATAAGCTGTAAAAAGCTCTCGGGCTGCGGATGCAGACGAACACAAACGCATCGCCATCGCCTGTTTCCATTGGTGTGGGCCGCGTCAGTAGAATTACGAACACCGACAACATGAAATTCTGCGAATTTCCGTGTAGGTGGGTAATAATGCTGCGACCACTTAATTTCAAACACAGTTTCTGGTTGATTGAAGCTTTAGGCGAAATTGTAACAATTAGGCTATTTCAGCCTATTTAGTTGAGAGAGCCTAATTACATGAAGGTACCTACAGTGAACCTGAGGACAATTAACTCTAGACTGCAATAATAATTTATTTGTTCAGTTAATAGGACTTGGTGGGGTAATTTTTGATAATACACTTAGTATAGTAGAGTAAGTAATATATAATATTTAGGTATATATGATGTCATAGTCCAGCAGTGGACTGTAACGGGCCGTTGATGATTGATGATGAACCATGAATATGACGTAATCCTGACAAATATATTCATAAATATTCTGCATCGTTTGCAGGACTCCCTACGCTCCCCCTTATATGGCGTCTGGCGACACCCGAGAGAGATCCGATTTTAAAATTGGGATTAGAGCATGATGTGATTTGGTACCAATAATATTATGTATTTTTTAATTGTTTAAGCATATCTTGCAAAGGCAACGGGTCACCAGTAAGTGGTCTTGTAGAGGAGTGGAAGCCTTGCTAAGAATAAGCGCCCTCTAGCGTGTGCGGAGGGTCGTTGCCATGGCGAGGGGCGCAAGAGGCGCATAATCCAGCAAATCGGAAAAGGGTACTGTGGAGATTGCATTGGTTACATGCAGTCTCCGCGCACTTTTCCCTTTGTTTGTTGTTGCTGGCACTCGATATTCGCCCTATATATCGTAAAAAAGCTAATTAGACGTGTGAGTCAGAGAATGATTGGCTGAAGAAAATAATGGTGTGGATGAGGGATTGAAATGAAGAAAGGATAATACAAAAATATTGTAATCTAATATTGGAGTCATTATTTAGCTACGGATTTATGCGCTAGAAGCGAGTGCCTCCCATCTTCTAAGAGCTACGTCCACCTGACATGGTGTAGACTTATGAAGAAATCGGTACCTCCAGTTACGTATTTTTTTTTTCTTTGCTATATTATTTGCCTGATTATTTGCCTTGTAGAATCAACAGCAAATATCACAGCACGGATCGCAGCTATGAAGCAATTTAATTTTGTTACCTTTGTTTAGCTTCGACTGAACGCGGACGCAGAGGAAGACGTGTTTAATCTTAAATCCTTTTTATGCACCATATTAAGTTTTCCAGAAAAAAGTCTAAGAAAAGACTGTGAATAAAGAAATTAATATTGAATGAGATGGCCAATGCAGCGATTGCAGCCATTAGAATGATGATGAGATACCATGGAAAGGTCTCTCTGCATTGATGCCTTGGTGATGTACAATTGATATTATTTTGTTAAAAAAAGTTGAATTATGTCTGATAAGTATAACGGTCTGAATTCGTCCGCGGAGGACTTCTTCTCGCAATTCGAGATAATCGCCGCTATAAATAGTTGGAGTGACGATGTAAAAACGTTAGTGTTGGCTACTTATCTATGTGGGCCGGCTCTCAGCTATTATAATTTGACAAAATCGTCCTCTACGAAATATGAGGATATTAAAAAAGCGATTTGTTTAGAATTCCCGTCTCCTATAGACCATGCTTCGTTGTTTTATAAGTCTCGTCAAGATTATAATGAGCCTCTGATGGACTATGTGTATCGTGTGGAATCTCTTGCCGGAAAGGCTAAGATTTCAGACCAGAAAATAATAATTAAGCAATGTTTGACTGGTATGTCATCTTTTTTTAAACGTAATTTCGGAACTCAATTGTACAAAGATTTCGCTACCCTCAAACAAACCTGCATGGAGTATTCGATGCTCTTTATGGCCACACACACTGAATTATCGTTGCCAGTGAAGATAACCTCGACTCGATGTGGCGAGCCCAGCAGTTATACGAATTCAATGGGTGATGGTTATCCCAGTGAAAATATTGGGCAGCGTAGTGCGCAAGCCTCACCGCAGGAATTATACTCCACGCCGCAAAATAGATCTTCTAGTTGGCCGCCGAGGAGTCCATCTTCTCCACGTACTACTAACTTTGGATCAAACCGACCCCGCAATGATGCGAGATCGTCAAGACCCCAATACACTCAAAACCGGTATAATTTAAGAAGCGGTTCGCGTGATAACGTTGGAAATATACAGGGTAATGACCCAAACTTTCAGCGTCGCCAGTGAATGGGACTACATTGGTAGACGGTCATTTTAGTCGTCCCGTCTCTCCTATTATTTGTGTTGATTTGTACGGTGTAGTGCATAATGCGTTGATTGATTCAGGTGCCACAATTTCTGTGATTTCTTCTTCGTTTCTTGAAAAAGTGGATAAATTCATTCCGTCACACGCATATAATGATAACGCCTCTTGTTTGCGTACGGTGAATGGGATTAGGTTATTAGCTGAATGTTCTGTTATATTGGACATTACAATAAATAGCATTGTTTATAATCATGCATTTGTTGTTGTGTGCGATTTAGTACCTGATATAATTTTAGGGCAGGATTTTTTATATGCAGTAAAGGCCATTGTCAACTTTGATAAACAGTTCATTGAACTGGATAGGAATAAGGTATGGTTCAGAAATGATACAAAAATCGCGGCGTTTTCACTGGATTATGTTCAGTCCGGGACTGAGTCCGAACATTTATTGCCGTTACCGAAAGGTGATTATATCTATTTTCTTAATACGGTAGAATCAATAAATGAAAATTTGGACGATTTAAAAAAGGATACGATCCTAACGAATAACACGAAATGTAATAATTTTAATATTTCTGATGCTTTATTATCAGATCAGAAAAGTAAGTTGTCAGAATTACTGGGCAAATATGAAAAGCAGTTTGCGTTTGATTCGAAGAATTTAGGGGCATGTTCATTAATGGAGGTTGAAATAAATACTTCAGACGAGACTCCTATTCATAAAGCTCCTTATAGAGTTTCACACCATCAACACAGTATAATTAGGGAACAAGTGAGTGAGATGTTGGAAAATGGAATCATTCGTGAGTCGCGAAGTGCATATGCATCCCCGGTTGTCTTGGTCAAGAAACCTGATGACACGTGGCGATTCTGCATTGATTATAGGTCATTGAATAAAAAAGTAATTACTGATTCATATCCTTTACCCAGAATAGATGACATAATTTTATATCTAGCTAAAGCCAAATATTTTGCGGATCTGGATTTAAATAGTGGATATTGGCAGTTGAGAATCAAGGAATCTGATAAGCATAAAACTGCTTTTGTTACCCCTTCGGGATTGTATGAATTTAACGTCATGCCGTTCGGCCTTAAAACAAGTGGTGCGATTTTCCAGCGGGTTATGGATAGTGTTTTAGGGGGCATGAAATATCGGAATGCTATTGTTTATATTGACAACATATTGGTTTATGGGGAAACATTTGAAGAATTTTCTTTATCTTTAAATGAAATCTTATATAGAATTAAAGAATGCAATTTGACACTTAAACCTAGTAAGTGCAAATTTGGTTTTGAAAAAGTTTCCGTTCTTGGTTATGAAATAACGGGTCAGGGAATTCGACCAGATCAATCACAGTTTGAAAAGATTATGAAGATCCAAGTGCCAAAATCGACTAAAGAACTTAAATCTATTTTAGGACTCTTTTCATATTATAGAAAATTCTTAGATAATTATGCGGATTTGGCTATGCCTCTAACAAGGTTGATGAAGAAGGGTGTCAAATTTATTTGGACAGAACTACAGCAACATGCATTTTCTAAAATTCTTTCTCTTATTCAGAACCCCCCTTTATTAAGACATTTTTCGAATAGCGAAGGCATAGTTACAAGATTATTTGTCGATGCTAGTGATAAAGCATTAGGTGCTTGTTTATTGCAGGGTGATGATAAAATATTTCCGATTGCTTTCGCGTCGCGTAAGCTCTCTGATTGTGAGACCAGGTATACGATTACCGAAAAGGAATGTTTGGCTCTAGTGTGGGCTCTTAATTATTTTAAGCATTTACTATGGGGAATGAAATTTGACGTCGTGACGGATCACAAAGCTTTGGTATGGCTCCGTACTAAAAAGGATATGAATGGGCGTTTAGCTCGTTGGTCTTTAGCGATTCAACAATATGATTTTGATATAGTATATTGTTCGGGCAAAGATAACCAAATTGCTGATTTCCTAAGCAGGAATCCATTAATTGAGGATGTTGATGTTAAGGAGACCTCTCCTAAGGATGTAGTTGAGGATGGTTTAGAGTTATACAGGATTGAAGCTTCTCGTTTTGAATTTGATCAAAGCGTTGATAGTTTTTGCACTGAACAAGTTTCAAGGATTGCTTCTAGATCTCGGCTAAACTATAAAGGTTTTCTTACTAGAGACAATAAGCTCTTTCACAGGTGTAGGATAGGTAACAGATATGTTGATCGTTTGGTTGTTCCTCAAGCTTCATTTAATGACGTTATGAAGGAAATTCATGATGATCCTTGGAATGGAGCGCATTTTGGTCTTACGAAGACTTTATGTAAATTTAGGGACAGATATTTTATTCTTGATGCTGAAAAGAAAATTTCTAGATATATCGAAAGTTGTAAAGAATGTCAAGAGAGGAAGAGATCGTATTTGATTGCTCCGATGCAACCGATTGAAGTCAATCATCTTTTTGATAAAATAGCCCTTGACATATTAGGACCTCTTCCGACCTCGGATTTAGGAAACAAATACATCATAGTTTGTTTAGAGTATTTATCGAAATACGCGATAACTAGAGCAGTCCCAAGTGCAACTGCTCAGGCCGTTAGTGATTTTCTTACTCAAGAGATCTTCTGTAAATTTGGTATGGTAAATGAAGTCATTGTAGATCGTGGATCAATTTTCACATCACACATGGTTAAAAATACGATAGTTTTTTTTGATTCCACGTTATCGGTTGCTGCAACTAGGCATCCTCAGACCATTGGACTCGTGGAACGTTTTAATAGCACTATATCTCAGAGTTTAGCGATGTATACAAACGAGAGTCAAGCAGATTGGTGCATGTATTTGCCCATGTCAACGTACGCGTATAATATATCGAGACAGGCGTCATCAAATACGATTCCTTACACTATTGTTTTTGCTAGAGACCCAATTTTGCGTTCTGATGTTGATATTGTATCTAATCGTAATGATTTGGATATTGCTGCTCGCAATAATGCTAATATTAGAATGATCTCTTGTGCGTTGAGAAATATTCGTAAATCGCAAATGACTCAAAAGGAATATTATGACAGGAAAGTCAGGTTCGTAACGTTCGATCCAGGTAGCTTAGTCTTGGTATATAATCCTAAAAGAATAACAAATGTTGGTCAGAAGTTATCGCGTCCATATAAAGGTCCGTTTCGTGTTATTCGAAGGCTATCTAATAATAATTATTTACTACGTAAGATAGATGGAAGCTCCAGACGTGATTTAATATTTCACCATAATTCTCTGAAACCGTTCAGATTGCGTGTTTAAAAATATTATTTTATAGTAACTTGGCGTTTGTTTCCCTTGATCTGTCCTATGCCTTACTTTATTCACAACTCGTCATGAACTTCTATCGTCATTTGTAGTTGATATGTTATGTCAGCGTCTTTGTCAACAAATAATTATTATTGTCTCTATATATAAATTTATTTTTATTTTTGTATGATGGGTAACTTAATGTTTGTCTATATATGGCATAGTTTGATAACTTATTCTTACATTTTATTTATTTTTGTTTGTCATGGACTTTTGACTTAAGCTATGGTATTTTCATTTAATCAACAATCGTTCGAGATATTCGTTTGGTTTGAGCATTACTTGTCGGATCTCATAATAGGACATATGCATCCTCATGAGATGTGCTTTTTCTTAGCACGATCGTATTGGTTTAGTATTTTATGAGTCGGTGGATTCGAGAACGCTTATTGGTTTCATGTTATGCTTATTAGGTTTAGTCAAGTTCTATTAATTTTTGTTTTTCTCTCGAATGGATTAATCCAGCTCTTATTTGCAGATTCGTAATAAGTAGTTTATAAACATTTTATATATTAAAAAAAGAAACTTCATGAAGAAAAGAAGGTTTTAAAAATCTAGCTATTTAATGGGGTTGTTATTTTCTATAAGGGGAGGGTGAGCTTAGTGTATAGGCCACTCATTTTAGATATGCTATCGAATATTTATAGTTCTTCGGAAAAGATCTTGTTATTCGGTTAATATTTAACGTAAGTGACGCATAGTGTAGGTGATCATTATTTTTCTACATATACGAATAGGCCTGAGCTCCTGTTCCAGACCTGCCGCTACTTCGATTTTTAGACTTTGTATTCGCGTTTTTCATTTGTTTTTGTCTTAGCTTAGGTTGAAATATTTAAGTTTAGATTAGGTGTGATCACTTAAAGTTTGTTCATTATGTTGATGGGATTTTGTTGTCATAATTTGATTTATCTGATATTACATAATAATAATTTCGTTTGTTCTTGTTGGTCAATTATAGCAGCATGGTCCAATGTTAATATTATGTTGAACGTTTTGTGTCGCTGTTAGTTGTTCTATTAATTCTTCAAAATTTATTTATTGTTCTTTTGGTTCATGTAGTGTACCATGAGTTGTACTTGAATGAATAATCTTTTGGCGTGGTTTTAATTATTCGTATTTGGTGAAACGTTGTTCCACCAGGTAGCTGTTAGCTATGGCTTCTTGTACAAATCATAGGGTTTGTTAAATGAAATATTATACGCACTTTTAGGTAATTAGTTAGGTTTATCTTTTGTGATCGGCTGATCATTTTCCTGTAGGAGGAGGGATGTGGAGATTGCATTGGTTACATGCAGTCTCCGCGCACTTTTCCCTTTGTTTGTTGTTGCTGGCACTCGATATTCGCCCTATATATCGTAAAAAAGCTAATTAGACGTGTGAGTCAGAGAATGATTGGCTGAAGAAAATAATGGTGTGGATGAGGGATTGAAATGAAGAAAGGATAATACAAAAATATTGTAATCTAATATTGGAGTCATTATTTAGCTACGGATTTATGCGCTAGAAGCGAGTGCCTCCCATCTTCTAAGAGCTACGTCCACCTGACAGTACACAAGCATCTGATTGTACAGTCAAGTGTCTTTGTGTTTGGATAATTAATATCGATAGTTTTAATGGATATCGTCGATAGGTAGTAGTCCCGCCAAGGAATCAATCTTGTTTTCTCACTGAATAAATATGCTTGCATTAAACCATATTCTGAGTACCAACATAATATAGAACGTGTTACAATAAATACCAAAAAAAATAATATTTTTATCAAAGGCGTTTAATTAAAATTTTCCCATCTCTAGTGATCAGCTGTGTCAAAGAATATTCGGACCAGAGATGTAATTTTAGGTCAATGTGCCTATTTTTACCGCTATGGTTAAAAATGATTACGTACTACTTGTACCATAACATTCATATTATAACAAATGATTTCAAAATGAAAAAACTACAAATAAATAAAAAAGCTTTGTTAAATAATTGTTATGAAATAATAAATTAATGAAATAATAAACTTAATATTTTAAAATATTATTTATGTTTTTAAATACGTAAACAAGATAATTAAGGCAAAAAAGAAAATGTTTTCTAACATAAATTGATTTAAGTACATCTCTTTTAAAAATGTAGGCACAAATGTTGTACAAATACTTTTCCGTTCTGAAAATCGATAGTCTATATTTTAGGTGTCAAATGACACTAGAGATGGGAAAATTTTGATTAAATGCCTGTGATGAAGATTTTTTGGTATTTTTTGTAACACGTTGTAGAACTGGGGAGTCAGTTTATTGAGTATATAACAATAATCACTAAAAAACAAACAATTCAGACCATATTCATGTCCAGTGGTTGAGAACCTTCATTTTAGGATACGTTTTCGTTTACAGCTTATAAAAATATATAAATACGGTTTTAAACACTCATACTCGTCACGAAACGCAGAACAAAGTACTTGGGGCATATTAAAAGTCTCTGGATCCGGACACTAACAATAAAAGAATGAAAAACCATTATGGAATCCGAAAATGGAACTCTTTGGGAATATGTTACATTTTAATTTGCGAGATTGTCATTTGTTTTTCATAGTAACGTTCTTTCGAAAATCGTGTGTCGCTATCAAAATGAATTTAACTCGTGAACATTTTCGTTCAATGATTTTTTATGGTTTTCATTGTGGTAAGCCAGTCAACAAGAGAGTTGCTTGAGACTTCAATTGGCGTTTGGTGATGGAGCACCATGTCGCAGCTCTGTCTCTGTATTCGTGGTTTGGAGAATTTAGACGTGGACGTGATCATCTACAATGTAAATCCCTTCACGTACCTCGTCATGTCATACAGACTCTAATATTGACACCGTACAACAACTTATTGAAACTAATAAAATAATTACTTTCCAGTAAATTTGTGTTTTGTTAGGCATTGGAGTGAGCCACTTGGCAAAACATTTTACATGTGCATCTGAAGATTCGGAAGCTTTGTACTCGATGGATACCGCATGACTTAACGGAGGACCAGAAACGACTGCGTGTCCAGTGGTGTCGTAAAATAATATAAAAGTTTAACGGAGGACAGTCATTGGCTGTCTATATCGTGACAGGTGACGAAACATGGGTGTAGTGCTTTGAACCCGAAAAAGCCAGTCGGCAGAGTGGGCCTTTCCTTTTGAAGATTTGCCGATGAAATTTAAGAAAAGTCGAAGCATTGTTAAAAAATGGTTGCTTCTTTTTTCGGCAAATCAGGACATTACACTACAGTATCGCTTGAAGATCAAAGGACAGTGACTGCAGATTGGTACGTCAACACTTACTTGCCCAGAGTTTCAGAAAAAGTTCGCGAAAAGCGTCCTCGAAGCAATGTCCTCCTTAACCACGGTAACGCATCCTCACATTCCGCTATGGTACCAGAAGCCTATGTGAAGGCTTCAGATGTGGAACTGACGACGCATCCGCCTTACAGCCCGGTCCTCGCACCATGCGACTTCTTTTTGTTTCCAAAAATAAAAGACAAACATAGAGGCACACTTTTTACGAGCCATGATTCGGCGGTGAATGCGTTCCATGAAGCCGTTGAAGAGGTCCCTGAACACTGGTCCAACTGCTTTGTACAGTGCTTTCAGCAAATGCAAAATTGCATTAATTGCGAGGGAATATACTTTGAAAAACAATAAATGTATCTTAAGTCTTTATCTAGTCTTATTTATCAGAATCCAGAAACTTTCAGTATAAGTACCGCAACAAAATCACTCGTTTGGAAATAAGTTCAGAGCTCTACAGGTAGACTCGCTTTTCAATCCAGAGCGTTTCCTGTGTAAGCTCTTTTCGTCGTAGCATTGCCAGTCCGCGTCTGTTGAAGGTATTTTTTTAATAGCCCTTTTTATCTGTCCCACTGCTGGGCAAAGGCCTCCCCTTTTTCCTTCCACTGATCTCGTTCTTGGGCCACTTTCATCCATTGCCGTTTGAATGCATCTGGTCCGTCGCGCCACCGCTTCTTAGGCCTCCCTCTTCCCCGACGGCTGTCTAGCGGAACCCATTATATATAGGTATATTACCACTTTGGTTTACATAGCAATTATGTTTATAAAAAAAACTTGGTTGCGTTTTCCACTGAGACTACAACTACAGTGTTATCCATCAAATGTCATAGTGGAATCAAGAGTGGAATCGCAATCGTTTTCTCAACAGCATCAAGTCGTTATCCATTTAGCATAAGTGATAACAGCTAGGTAATGATATCTATAAAACATAATTATTTTTCGCTTCGCTGTGAAACAATTAAATTGTTGCAATTAAAATGACTGTGGGAAAATGGCTACAATGCCTTGTTATAAGTACGAGAGTACTCGTACTAGTTATATTACAACATAGTACCAGTTACCCTTGAGCCGTGTGGTCCGTCCTCTACGTTACTTCCATAAACGGTGTTATTACTATTCATGTAAGATATCTAATGGGTCATTTTCGTTATTCAACATGGTCTACCTAACAGTTCGATAAGATATAAAGTTTGTTAATGATAATTTCAATAAATCTTATCAAGTATTTACTTTGACACCATTATAAAAAAGTGAGTAAAATTATATAAAATGGAACCAACTGATTTGAGGGGACAGGGATTACCAAGTATTTTTCATACTACGAATCATATTAAAAAAAAAGTGTTCAGAGTATTGATAAATTTTCTTCAGGAAATATTATTGCTACTAACGACAAAATACCTTTCCTCTCTTCGTACAGAAATTTTCATCTGAATATCTACCCAATAATGCTCCTGTAATGTTCATCCCGACTCAGAAACCGCTCGTTCGGTCGGTGTTCTGTAGTTACCGAGGCTTGACTCCACTAATGAGGCAGTAGGTGGTAGTATTACGATTTTATTTCATAAAATGAGTAACAGATACTAACGGCTATCCGTAGAACTTTCAAGAATTTCAATCGCAGAAATATTATAAAATAAAAAAGAAAGATTGTGTGGAAGAGGCCAGGCCGCCTTTGCGCACATTTTATATTAATGTTTTCTTTATATGTCCCATATGTGTTATGCAATAAAGTGTTACTTACTTACAAGTGTTACTTATTATATTTTATTTACTGTTTGTTTATTTTAAAAGAAAGACAACTGATTTTATGGAACGTAAAAGTATTTTCTTCTTGATAAAGAAAACAAGGAAAATGTATCCTAAGATTCGAATAACAAGACTTTAGAAAAACAAAGCAACAATGTTGAGTCAAATGACAAACAATAACAATAGGAGGTCAAAGAGAAGAGTCCCATGGTTTTTTGACCGTTTATCCTGTATATGTTATTACGTCATAAAACAGCAGATTTTAAAATAAAGCTCATCAAGGCAAGACGAGTTTTTTTGCGTCATTTTGCTGTAAAGCAAAGGTTTAAAAAAATTATAAACTACATAATTAAAAAGCTAAAGGTATCTGACATTTTAAAAACATAACTCTTTGAATACTACTGGCTTGGTTTCACGCCGCGCCCGCTACAGCTGGCTGTATGTAACCAATGAAATAATGTTACTATAGTACCTTTTCCATAAGATTCCATACATGTAAACAAAAAAAACCTGTAGGCACGGTATCTTAAGACAGATCATCCAAAATAAGAAAAAGTTTAGTATATTATTACATGTTTAAACTTTTAACAATAAGAAAATGTCTCAGTGAACTGTTTTAATGTTGAGCAATTTTTTTATTATCATATAAGTAGTATATTATTATAGATTACAATTTTAGGGATAGAACGTAAATGATATTCCGTTTCGGATTTTCGATACGCATTTACCAGCGCTTAGGCTTGGCTAAGTCTACGAATCGCATGGTCAGGTCGTCGGCACAGCTTCCTAGTTAGTCTGTGGTCCGGACCACGGAGGTATTTGTCTCCGTGCTCCGTACTGCAAGCAAGGCAACGAGACCACCATAACAGAACGAGACATCTCGTGCATTCACGTGGAATCAACGGAACGCAATGCATATACGATTATTGTATGCTGTTCATGCCATTTACAGTGAACTAAGATTGACACATTGTAAATAAAAATGAAGCCTTTGAATATACCAAATGCAGGGTTAATTTTTATTCAGTGCACAAAACTTAATATGTGGGTGGATCAAAAAAAAAATTGATCTCCCATACAAACTGCCGCAGCCAACTCAGCAATTAGTATGGGAGGTACAAAATTAAAAATAAACGCCGTATAATGTGAAACAGGGCATAAGTAATAAGAACCATTAGCAAGATCTTCACGAGCAGAGTATTCAAGGTGATTGTGATGCTTGGTTGTATGGTTTGAGGGAACTTCGGGTACCGTCGTTGTCGGCATGCCGCCGCCGCCGCCGCCGCCATCAATATCCGAGAAGTGACAGGTTGCTAGCCTATCGCATTTTTTTGGCACTAACTAATCCTGAACCGTTGTCGCCTAGTTAAAACGACTCCCAGAGTATTATGAAGTGGCCCAATTCTTAAACAGTGCATCACACGACAAAAAAGATAATATTTCATAAGTTATACAACATTTTGTCTGTGATTGTTTTTTTAATAGTCTATACTAGAATCGCGTGAAGTTAGCCAAAAGCCATTAGCCATATCTTCTGTTGATACGAATGCAGTCGCTAGTAAAATTTTCCACAATACTTATAGCTAGCGGTCCTGTTGCTCCAATAAGCATGTTCTTATTTCATGTCATTTTTTGTTTTTGTTTAGATAAGATTAGGAAGATGTTTGGGTGTACTGGTAGGGACAAGTTTTTATGGGTATTCAATTCACACACCCATAAACTGAGGTTTGTTTTGGGGTTTGGTTTACCATAAGCACTTCGTGACAACCACTTCAAGTATCAACTGCAACATATTTTTGTCATTCCATAGACAGTAGACAGAACCTGAGACAGAACCCTAATAAGTTTTTTTTTTCAGAAACTGCCTAGTGTAACGGGACCCAGGATGGTCCCATTATCGATTTTACAAATATTCAGGGCTGGTTAATTAACTTTATAATCTTTCAGAATTAAAGCTTTATTTTACGTCATTCAAATACAAGGGAGTCAGTTTTTGTGTTTCTTAGAACACGGTTGCCAAGGGCTTACGTTTTAAGCACGCTGTAGCTACGTAAGTTAAATAATTTAGACTAAATTTCGAAGCTTACTCGTCCGAACGTTAAAGAGTAGTTGTTCCCGTGGGGACGATAAATAGGGAAAATGGAAGAAATAAATGCAAGCTTTGTACACGTCGTAAAGGCCTTGGTTTATTATAAATAGTTAGACGGCATCGTGCTTGTGAACTGGCGCCCTCTTACGTTTAAATACAAAACTATTATCTCTAATAGCATGCGCGTACGCCGTGTGTCAGTTAACAATGTATGAAGTAAAGAAGTACAACAAGAAACATCTAGGTGGCGCTTAATACAAAGGTTCAGAATAACACTTAAAAGATGGCGCAGTCTTGCGATGTATTGTGGAAGTAGGATTTTTGTGTTTCCTAGAACACGGACGTTGAATTTTCATATATTGAACGTTCTGTTGCAGCTTACGGAAGGATTGAAGGACTAGGATTCGAAACTTATGCGCCCAAATGAGAAAATTACGCTTTAGTGTGTCGTAGAAGTAGTACGTTAGCAGTTAACTGAGATGATAAACACAACTAGGGATTTTCTATAGTTTGTTTTCCAAAAATAACACTACAAAAAAGGCAGTACTACTAAAATAAGATAGATAAATCAATAGCATCGAAAAACTATTTAAAGTCAGTAAGGGAAGGGGGCGTTATAGCTAGAACGTTTGAATCTTCCAGGCAACCTTTTTAACTTTTCAATTCAGTGCGAGTCCCACGTGACGTGACGGAGAGAATTAAATATCGTGTTTTGTTTCATTCACGCTAGTTTCTAGGTAGACGGAGAGGGCCTGCGTAAAGAAAAGGATAGCGGATTAGGTGAGGCCTAGGGACGATGGGTGAGGCTAATGAAGCTAGACGGGTTTAAATACGAATGAAGCCAAGGAGGCCTCCTCTTTTCTCGCCTGTTCTTCGTACGTGCAACATCTTTTCTTGTTCAGTGTTAAATTCATTTACTCAGTGCAGTAGCCTTGTCCGTCGCGATAGAATATTTGCTTTAGAGTTTACAAGTGGGGTTTTCTGTGGGATTTGGAGATATGTAAAGAAAGTGTTCTTTCTTTTAGTACTTCCTATTCCTTGGGGGTCAAAATTAAATTAAATTTGTTTAAAGTTTCGCTATTTAAATGGGATTTGTGTGTAAAATTTTAAAATTTCGTTTTGTTGAGTTTGTGGGCAAGTGGGATTTTAAAGCTTGTAAGTTTTGATTCGTAAAGATTGTGGAAAATTTTAAGTTTAACTATTTTGGGAGTGGTAATGTAATTAAAGTTTTTTAGTACTCATTTGTTTCGTAATCTTTGGAATAAACGCTAAATTAAGGGGTTCTTTTACGGCAAGGCATAAATCTGTATCTGATTCAAATCCAAGGTTTCCAAACTTGGTGGCTGTTTTTGGCAAATGGTCTGTTCTGTTCTAAACGTTCCTCGGAACAGTTAGAAAGAGAACATAGTGTCCTCCCGTTAATGAGCCGGATCTTGGAGTGGACCGGTGGTTGCTACCACAGCAACTTCAGCTCCCGGATGATTTGCTTCTGTGTAACGAGGGCAAGGTTTCATGACGAGGAACACACCAACTTGTTCTGTTGCACAAAATTTTATCATTCGTCCCCAACACACTGTCAGGGAACGGGTACTCCCTTGTCTCGATCTTTGCTTATTAGCGCGTAGAAGGGGAGTACAACACACGAGGCTTAGGGCTTAGGCTTTCACAGGGTTTGCCTCAACCCGCTTCTGTTAGTTCTTTTCGCTTAGACCTTCTTCTCCGAGGGCGTTGAAGGTATACACCCATATCACACGATTAATTTAAATGTGAGATCTCTCTCTAGTTTGCAGTAACTACATACTGAGAATAGGAGGATAGTTCGATACAAAACGGCTGTTAGGATACACACATTTGCTTCGAAAGTTCAGCTAGGCGTCATTATTCTCAGACACCCACGGAATATTGAACGCATACACCGAAATTAACGTAAATGTGAGGTATTTAGGTAATACCTTCCAGTTTGGTTTAAAATAAAACACATTACCTAGGCAGGTAAATTCAGTAGGTAGACTATCTATTATATGTATTTATGGTAAGTATTATCCTGTATAGGTACTTGAACGTTACTAAACTAATAGGCTCATCCTACATACAAAATACTTATAAAATTAAACTTTCTCAAATTAAAACCTAATCATAAATAAAATCTCCCAAGGAAGTCAGACTTCAATAGAATGGTCTAGTTAGTTTCAATAAATAAAATGCTTTAGTAAAGGTATTCTTACTTACTTATGTTTTACGCTAGGTAAATTCAATAGGAAAACGGAAGTCACGGGACTTAACGGGGACACTTATATCAGGTTTAAATATTTACTCTCTCCGGAGAAGGAGAAACGTTCAAATCATCTTGCAAAACTAATAATTTCCTTCACTAAATATCAAATAAAAAGAAATACTTTACCTTTATCACAACCTTCATAAAACTAAATAATATCCAACAACTTTCACTGCACTAAAAAAATATAAAATAATATATAAATAATATAAATCTTAATCTTCACAAAACTCAGTATAATAACCTAAAACTATCTTCAAAGCTAAAGAGTACTAAATAATAATAAATGTTTCACTTGGAAAACACACCAAAATCTTCTTCATTGCTAAATTATATCAATAGTATGAAATACTTTGTTCTCAGAAAGTTCAGTTTTATCCTAAAATCACTCTTCACTGCTAAAAGTATAAAATAATTCACTTAGTTAAAATATGCTAAACCTACAATAAATCCACTATCTAGTTTTCTTTTACCCAGTTCTATAAGGTAGATATAAATTAAATATTCTTTGTTAAGATCCAACACTAAAGAATGATTGTTGTTCAGTATAGTCTGATTAACTTGTAAAGTTAAAAGCATTTCAATTAAATTATTTTATAGCCAAAATTGCTTGGTGATATTTTGATCTGTTTGGGAAAGCAAAAAGCACTCCGTAGTGTGTTCCATACCAAAAGGAGGGACTCCTACATCTAATAGATTAATTCATCATTTAAGTTGTTTGTACTAAACACAAAGACAAACTAGGCTTCACTAAACTAAACAAAAGATTGGATTATTAGACTAGAAAGATAATAATCATTTTTGGTAATAAAAACAATTCAGAAAAACCTAATGGAACTGTTTAAAAGCTACAAATTTTAAAATGAAACCCAAAATACTGGACCTTAATAAACTTCTAAAATCAAGTTGTTTATTTTATACTTGTGATAAAAACTCAAGTATTGCTAAAGAATGGCATTGTTATTAAAGTACATTTTTTTTCCTATTGCAAATATTATTTTGAATATTCTTTTGAATAAAAGTTCCTAATAAAATTAACTAAGACTAATTTTGGAAAAATAATATTGTAAAGCCATAAAGTCATTATTCAATTATATGTTTATTTATTTATATAAAAGAGGAACCAGCAGTGGCGCGCTGGGGTAGAGGTCATGTAGCTTCAGTAAAGTAATAAGCTTTGTCCGGACAAGGCAAGAGATATTTGCTATTATTTCCTGTTTGGCTATAATAATAAAAAGAATAAAGTTAACAAAAAAATAAGTTAACATGTTCAAAATTTATAAAATCTTTTGCTTTTTTTTATTGGTTGGACCACGAATATGGGCGTGAGTTGGGGCCCTTATTCTTCCTCAAAAACCACAATGTGTTTATCTATTTATTATTTTATATGTCTAAAATTTTATACCATTTCTATAACTCAGTATAATCCGAAGTAATCTACAGTGCTAAAAATTATTAGAATGCAAAGATTAATTCAATTAGCTAAAATGCACTTAATTTTCAATAATTACTACTGCAAAATAAAATAAAACTTTTGGATTTGTTTGATTAATTGACGTTTCTCAGTTCAGTTTCCAAAAATAAAACTAATTGACTAGATAAACCATTCAGAGATAAGATTTAAATATCGGTGGATTCTTTAGAGATTTAAGCTTCATTCTAAATAAGTTGCTAATTAAGTAAAATATTCTTCAGGTTAAGAAACTTACGACAACATAAATTCATAACTCTTCAAGCTTTTAAGTTAGGTTAAGCTAAATACTAGGTCTTGTTTGGTAGGCTAACCTAGGGTCTAACTATAGTTCTCACTAAAAGTATCGGGGTTACTATTAGGCGGTTCACAATGTGGTGTCTTTACCACTAGACGTATTACTGGCCAAATTAACGTTTAGATAAATAATTAGGATGCGGATTAAATATGTGTTTACTTCCTGTTACTAGGTTTCTTATTGGAATTTATTACTAGGGTCTTTATTCAGGTATTAAAATGGTAGGCCGTCATCGTCTAGTAATAATAGTTAGGTAGGGTTGAAAGATTAGCTTAAGTAGGTAGATTCATTTAGTCCTGATTTCAGTAGTCCAGACTTCAGTAGTTCAGAGATAGGGTAGGGTCAATTAAAAGTTAAATAAGGGAATATAATTAATAGATAAAATAATGTTATAAAAGGGGGAAGATAGATTAAATAAATAAATAAAGGGGGGGGGGGTGTTACAAGTTGGTGCCGTAGTAACCAGGATTAAAACTAGTGTTATTACGGGGTCTTTTAATTTATCTTTGCATTCTAGGACTAAAGAAATCTGGACTTAGTATTCAATAAATTATAATTTATTTAATTATTGTTGTTAGCAAGTGTAATTTTATTATGGTAGAAATGAAAAACAAAGTTTACCTTACCTTGAATTTAATTCTAATTCTAAATTTTTAATACTGATGTTTTAAAAAAGGAAATTTATTGAATGAAGATTGAAAATAATTTTATTATTGTTTAAATTATCACTTCACTTGTTGCACTCTCACTAGGTATCACTTTTCTTGTAGTTTCAGGAATTTTATTGAGTATCTTCACTTTAGAAGTTGGGGGGTTGTCCGGTTGTTGACTGTTGTGTAGTTATAGTTGATGCTTGAAGTATGGGGCCACAGGCAACGCCTGGACAAGACGTTTGTAGATAGCGGCAGGCTAATTTCTGAAAATGTTAGATAAACATCAGATCGTTTTCGTAATTTAAATGCTTTATTACATCTAGATTCTATGACATACGATTAAAATTTAATAAAAGATAGACTATTCTTCTTTGAAACTAGAACATTTTTGAAAAAAAAAACATAACATAACCCTACTTGTTCATATGTTTCTGGTTAGATAGACTAGACTATAAACATTTTCTAAGTAAAACTGTACGCTTCTACCGTAATAGGACGCCGAATTATTAAATAATTCAAAAGGTAAAAGTTAAATAGTTACGGAATAAAGTATGCTTGCATTTGAGAAACACAAATCTAAATTGTTACATTTTAAACAAATGCTTACTTCATATAACGCACTTTTATTTACAAAGATTTTTATCGTGATATTAAAACAAACTTACCTCATTTATTTCTTGTAATTGCGAAAAAAAATACAAAGTAGCCCACTCGTTTTTGGATTTTGTTGTTACTTATTCTTGTATGTCCTGTCCTGTTCACTCACTCATTCATTTTGTTCAGTCGAATCAGTCATTTAGGGCGCATTCCGAAGTAGACTGTTTTAGCGCTCGGAAAGGCAAGGAGAATGTGTGACTGACAGTGATTCGGAGTTCGGAGCGCGATTATGGATGCTTTGATAGATTTCGGCGCGTCTCGGAACGCAGGCATAATCGCTCACTGCCATTCGTTTCGGCTAGAGATGTAGTTGCGCTAAACTAGTTCGATAAAAAAAAAAAAAAAGGAGTAAATCGGTAATCGGAACTATCGTAATAGGTAGGTAGAATATAAAGTGACTGTTTTACGGTCACAATTTGTTGTTCGTGAAATGGAAAGTGAGAACTATATAATTAATAAATCTTAGGTAATAGGTATTGAAGACTTAGGTTAGTTATGGAGAGGAGATTGTTAATTTTTATTTTGCGTACACAACACTTAAAGTTTTCTTAAAAAAAAAAGACATTGGTTCGTCATTATTGTGTTTGATTCGTTTTCATGTATCATCTTTTGGTTTTAATTTTTTGTTAAAGTGTTTTAAGTGATAAAAGCGAAAAAAAAAAAGTAAAAGTGAAAAAAAAAAAAAAACGAAAAAACAGTTAATAAAAAAAATGATTAGATCAACGCGGAAAAAGAAACCACCAGTGAGGTACATGGACGAAAGGAATTTATATGATGTTGAGGAAATAGCGCATACTGAGGAAAACGTAGATGAAGGAACCGAAAGAGAGATGGAAGTAGACATGGAAGAGCAGCCTAGGGAAGAGTTAACAAATGTTGCTGAAGTAACTGAACAGCATTTGCTTGAAGAGAGTCAACCGGCTCGCAAACGGATTAGAGTTGACTCTCAATTACCTGAACGTAATCAAGATGACACTTTAGGGAAAATTCTGGATATTATGAAGAAATCGGAAGATGCTTTAGAGGCTAGACTTAAAAGATTAAGTTTGGAGGTACAGAACATTAAGCAAGCTACGCATGTTGCTTCGACGACAGGGGAGGTCACCACACCCCAGGCACTAGGGATAGGAAATATGTCTATTAGTCCGTTAACGTCTACAGAAGGGAATAGAAGCCAAACCACAGCTACAATAGAAAAAATACCTACTACGGAAGAGTGCAAGAATGTTATTTACAATATAAGGAATATGAATGTAGAAAAACCAAAATTCAACGGTAATAAAGATCAAAATCCGGTGACCTTTATTGAGGACTTGGAAGGTTATATTAGGAAGGTGGCGCGAGATGAGAACGTACTTGATGTGATACAAGAATGTCTTGTAGGGGACGCACGAGAATGGGCACGAATCTTTAAGAGTAGATGGCTAGGTTTTGATACGTTTAAAGCTGACTTCTTAATGACCTTTTGGAGCGAAAATGAGCAGAGTGAGCTTCGTAGGAGTATTGTTCAAGGATGTTGGGATCGTGTTAAAAATCCCAGCATGCTCAGTCATTTTTTAAAGGTAACGGGAAGAGCACAGATGCTTACATACCCCATACCGGAGAAACAATTAGTATCAGATGTAATTCGTCACTACCCTAGGAATATCCAACAAGTATGGATCACGGCAAAACTTAATACAATCATTGAAACGGCGGAATTTCTCAGAAATATGGACAACATTAGTTTGCAAGAGGCCCACAAGTATTCTACGCAGTCTCAGCAGAAAACTCTCGGAAAGAAAAAAGAAGATTATCAAAAGGGTTACCGAAATTGGCAGAAACCTGCAGCGGTTAACATCGTGGAAGCACCTTCACCGAATGAAGATTTAAATTAAGGGAAGCTGAAAATATTTTCCCCGTGTCAGCTTCAACTTCAGGGGATAAAGCCTTATTTATAATGTTAAAAATGGGTTGGCAACCAGGGCAAACTCTGGGGAAAAATGACCAAGGGTTAAGTGTACCAATATTTCCGAGAGTATTAATTCGTGGTAAAACGGAAGGTTTAGGGTTTCGAGTAGGAAATTTTAAAGAAATGCAGGTGAAAGAGCAAATTGTTGATGTTTTAAAATTAAAAGTTGAACAAACACAATATGAAATGAACGAGTTGCGGGAAATTGAGTCAGTTTTTGAGGAAGATAAAGTAAATCAGGAACAGATAAAAGCTTTGAAGGCGGAGATCTCAATTAATATTTATGACTTTGAAGTAATAGGTTTAGTTGATACAGGAAGTGACATCACTTGCATTTCTTTGGAGTTTTGGAATGACCTAAAAGAGAAGTATGGAAACATAGCTGTAATGCCAGTTAAACCATTTCAGATAAGAACGGCTGTAGGGCAAAAAAGCGTAGACATCCGAAGTATTGTTCTTTTACCGCTTAGATTTGGAATTTTTTACAAAGAAACGGGGTTCTTAATAGTGCCAGGGTTGTCTAGTCCGTTGATTTTAGGGTTTGATTGGCTGAAGACGAATGAGATAGATATATTGATGGATGAAGGAAAGAGAGGGATTATTGTAAAGCAAGATGGAAAAAGATTATTAGTGAAGTTTAGGGAGCGTGAGGAAAATTTTGAAAGTGAAATGAATTCGGAGATAAACAGTGATAAAAGTTTTGACAAAGATGGAGAGGCTGAGTTGAATTTAGGAAAGGGAACTACAGATGCAGATAGGAAAAGGGTTGAAAATTTATTAAGTAAATATAAAAGACTATTTTCTGAAAGGTTAGGAAGGGCCAATTGTTATGAACACGTCATAACAATGGAATCTCATAGCCCAATAGTCAAAAGAACATATCCAATACCATATGCATATAGGGAAAAGGTAGAGATGAAACTGAGAGAATTGGAGGACCAAGGGATAATCAGTAGGTCAGCGACACAATATTGCAGTCCTTTAACTTTTACCTTAAAGAAGGATGGTTCTGTAAGAGTCTTACTCGATGCTAGAGGGATAAATGAATTTATGATATCAGAGACGGAGAAACCTCCAATGCAAATCGATGTGATGAATTCATTTCATGGGGCAAAATTCATTAGTGTAATAGACTTAAATAATGCCTACTTTCAAATCCCGATCTCAGAAGACAGTAAAAAGTACACAGGTTTCGCATTCAATGGGAAAACATTCGTTTATAACGTCCTCCCTCAGGGGCTAAAGACTTCAGTAGGTAGCTTTAGTAGAGCAATGGATGTCATTCTAGGGTATGAAGTTCGTGAATTCTGCGTAAATTACCTAGATGATTTGGCAATCATTACAAACGGGACGTTAGATCAGCACTTAGAACATTTAGACATTGTTTTGGGAAAACTTGACATGGCAGGTTTGACGTGTAATCTAAAAAAGTGTGAATTTCTTTGCAAGGAAGTTAAAATGTTAGGCTACATAATATCTACGGAAGGGCTAAAAACAGATCCGGAAAAAGTAAAAGCTATAAAAGGTTTTCCCACGCCAAAAAAGATAAAGCACGTTAGAGCGTTCTTAGGGCTATGTAACTTTTATAGGAGGTTCATACCTAATTATAGTATCCACAATAAGCCCTTATGTGAATTGTTGAAAAAAGATAAAAGATGGCACTGGGGAGAGATAGAGCAGGAAACTTTTGATAAGATCAAAGCGCTTTTCATAGAGACGATCCAGTTGCATCACCCCGATTTTGGTAAAACTTACTATTTACAGACAGATAGCTCAGGAATAGGAATAGCGGGAGTCCTGTATCAAATAGAGGAAGGGGAACACCGAGTGTTGGGATTTCATAGTAAATTATTAAAGGGGGCTCAGTTAAATTGGACAGTAACAGAACAAGAATTTTACTCTATAATAAATTGTTTAGAAAAGTTTGAAACTTATCTGAGGGGGGCAAAAGTCATAATAAGAACGGATCATAAAGCTTTGAGTTTTGTGAAAACTTGGAAACTTTACAATGCTCGCGTTACTCGTTGGGTGAACTATCTAGAGCATTTTGACTATGAGGTGCAACACATTAAGGGAAAGGAGAATGTGGTAGCAGACGTGTTATCTAGGTATCCACCGGAGAGCGATTTATTTCAGGAACACAAAATTAATTTACCCGAAATTTTATACATGGAGCCAAATATTAACAAAGACCTAAATGAAGCTCTTAAGGAGCTACCAAAATGGCAAAGAGATGATGCAGAACTTTATGAGATAATAAAAGCAATTACAGAGGGAGGGAAACAGACTCACAGGATAGGTAGATTAAGTTTAGAAAAATGCAAATTAAAAGGCGATTTATTGGTCTATACTACATGGAATTCTGGGGAAGTAATCATTTTGCCAAAGATTTTAAGGGATGAGTTGATTAGGCAAGTCCATAATGAGATGGGTCATCAGGGGACGTCTAAAATTACTTATTATATTAGGAGACGGTTTTATTGGACAGGATTGGCGAAGGACGTAAGACGAGTTATCCGAACATGTCATGTTTGTCAAATTACTAAGAATGAAACAATTAAATTCGTGGGACCTTGTTGTTCCATTATCACAAAAGAGATAGGTGAGATAGTTATGACAGACTTTTATGGTCCTTTACCTACTGGATTGTTTGGCATGAATTACATTTTAGTTATCCAAGACTCTTTTAGCAAATTCGTAAAATTCTATGCACTCAAAAAAGCTACTTCATCCGCGGTGGTAGGGCGAGTAAAGAAATTTTTTGAAATTATTAAACCTAAAGCAATACTGTCAGATAACGGGTCTCAGTTTACTAGTAGGCAGTGGGATAAGTGTATGGAAGAAAATGGAGTAAAGGTTTTGCACACGACTGTAAGAAACCCACGACCAAACATCACAGAAAGAGTTAACAAGGAACTTGGCCGGCTATTTAGGACTTACTGCCGTTCGAATCACAAAAGCTGGGTTTCGGTATTGCCAAAATTAGAAGTACTTTATAATAACACTTTTCATGAAAGTACTGGGTATACGCCTAGTGAAATACTTTACGGACGTTCCACACGACTAACTTTTGATGAAGAAACTTTAGTTACTGATGAGGTTATGGAATTAAGCACAATTAGGGCAAGGGCACGAGAGAATTTGTTAAAATCAGCAAATAGGCGACAGGCAATGTTTAATCATCGGTATCGTGTCAGGCAATATCAGATCGGAGATTTAGTGAAGATAAGAAAATTAAATAAGTCAGATGCAAAACAAAAGATCACCAAAAAATTCCAACCCTTATATGAAGGTCCGTATTTGGTGGCGTCAAATCCATATCAAAATGTGTATGTATTGATAGATCCCGTTACAGGGAAACTAAGGGGAAAATTTAATACCATCCACTTGTATAAATATTATGAAAAAAAAATAGATTAATCTACCCGGGATCTACCTTCTGTTTGTACAAAAATAGGTATAATTTAGAGTTGAATTTTTTTTATGGGGGTTATTTTTATTTCTCATTTCTTTTAATTTAACAATCTTCAAGAAAGATTTATTATTATTATTTAACTTTGGGAAACGGTTTTTTTTTTGTGATTTGTAAATACATTTTTTTTAAGTATTTGTATTTGAACCTAAGTTGAAGTTTTAACCAGTACTGAGTATTGCATGTTTACTTGACAAAAAAAAAAAAGAGGGTTAGTTATGTTCGATGGAGTAAATAGTCACCAGTTAGCAAATTTAATTGTTCTGTAATGATTACATAGGGATAATATTAATTTAATTTCCATTGGGAGAGCCTAGTGACTTGAAGCAACTGCGAGGAAGTGCGAGTGAGGAAGGTAAGGAAGATATCATTTGAAAGATTTAGATAGTATGATGAACGAAATAAAGATTATCTGGCTTTTGGCGTAATTGGCAATTTGCGTTGCTTAACATTTTCTCATATTATTGTGTAAACGGGAATGATTGAAGAGGGGCTTTAGGCCAGTAGTTACTCAATCAATGAAGTAAGGTTAGTGACTTTTAATTCCTAACACAACACTTTACAAGAAGGAATTTTTAGGAGCTTGGTGTTAGGTTAATTGTATAGACATTGAAATTTTGTTTTAATGTCTTGAAAGAGTGTTTAGTCCTCCCTAAAAATGACTTCTGACTTACACGCAGCAAATAGATATTTCCCCACACTGTCCAAGCTCCAAATTTAGTTGAGTACTTTGCGAGATCGAGTTCTGGACTAGGACTTCGAGTCATGAGATATTTATCTTGGTGACCTTGTGGGAGTTTTCCTGATTTTGCAGGGGATATGTAGCAACTCCATGGTAAATGAAAAAATAGATAGACCCGGAGGTGACCTCATATGGCCACAGGGCCGAGCAGCCTCACAACCTGTTTCCCTGGTAGGGCAATAATTTGGTTACTCTGCGGCCTTTATTTATATCATATAACTGATTGTTAGTGGTTCAGAATATTTATTTTAATCTGTGCTCAATTTTCTTTGGTTTAAAACTTACACTACATCAAATTTCATAGGGTTAATTGTCACTAAACTTTTGAGCTTTTTATTTTATTTGTTTTTTAAATATTTGTAAAATAATTTACTTGTATGTTTGGGAAAATTTACTCCGTTTGACATGAGTTTCTGCGTAAATTTTGGGGGTTGATTGTAACGGGACCCAGGATGGTCCCATTATCGATTTTACAAATATTCAGGGCTGGTTAATTAACTTTATAATCTTTCAGAATTAAAGCTTTATTTTACGTCATTCAAATACAAGGGAGTCAGTTTTTGTGTTTCTTAGAACACGGTTGCCAAGGGCTTACGTTTTAAGCACGCTGTAGCTACGTAAGTTAAATAATTTAGACTAAATTTCGAAGCTTACTCGTCCGAACGTTAAAGAGTAGTTGTTCCCGTGGGGACGATAAATAGGGAAAATGGAAGAAATAAATGCAAGCTTTGTACACGTCGTAAAGGCCTTGGTTTATTATAAATAGTTAGACGGCATCGTGCTTGTGAACTGGCGCCCTCTTACGTTTAAATACAAAACTATTATCTCTAATAGCATGCGCGTACGCCGTGTGTCAGTTAACAATGTATGAAGTAAAGAAGTACAACAAGAAACATCTAGGTGGCGCTTAATACAAAGGTTCAGAATAACACTTAAAAGATGGCGCAGTCTTGCGATGTATTGTGGAAGTAGGATTTTTGTGTTTCCTAGAACACGGACGTTGAATTTTCATATATTGAACGTTCTGTTGCAGCTTACGGAAGGATTGAAGGACTAGGATTCGAAACTTATGCGCCCAAATGAGAAAATTACGCTTTAGTGTGTCGTAGAAGTAGTACGTTAGCAGTTAACTGAGATGATAAACACAACTAGGGATTTTCTATAGTTTGTTTTCCAAAAATAACACTACAAAAAAGGCAGTACTACTAAAATAAGATAGATAAATCAATAGCATCGAAAAACTATTTAAAGTCAGTAAGGGAAGGGGGCGTTATAGCTAGAACGTTTGAATCTTCCAGGCAACCTTTTTAACTTTTCAATTCAGTGCGAGTCCCACGTGACGTGACGGAGAGAATTAAATATCGTGTTTTGTTTCATTCACGCTAGTTTCTAGGTAGACGGAGAGGGCCTGCGTAAAGAAAAGGATAGCGGATTAGGTGAGGCCTAGGGACGATGGGTGAGGCTAATGAAGCTAGACGGGTTTAAATACGAATGAAGCCAAGGAGGCCTCCTCTTTTCTCGCCTGTTCTTCGTACGTGCAACATCTTTTCTTGTTCAGTGTTAAATTCATTTACTCAGTGCAGTAGCCTTGTCCGTCGCGATAGAATATTTGCTTTAGAGTTTACAAGTGGGGTTTTCTGTGGGATTTGGAGATATGTAAAGAAAGTGTTCTTTCTTTTAGTACTTCCTATTCCTTGGGGGTCAAAATTAAATTAAATTTGTTTAAAGTTTCGCTATTTAAATGGGATTTGTGTGTAAAATTTTAAAATTTCGTTTTGTTGAGTTTGTGGGCAAGTGGGATTTTAAAGCTTGTAAGTTTTGATTCGTAAAGATTGTGGAAAATTTTAAGTTTAACTATTGTGGGAGTGGTAATGTAATTAAAGTTTTTTAGTACTCATTTGTTTCGTAATCTTTGGAATAAACGCTAAATTAAGGGGTTCTTTTACGGCAAGGCATAAATCTGTATCTGATTCAAATCCAAGGTTTCCAAACTTGGTGGCTGTTTTTGGCAAATGGTCTGTTCTGTTCTAAACGTTCCTCGGAACAGTTAGAAAGAGAACATAGTGTCCTCCCGTTAATGAGCCGGATCTTGGAGTGGACCGGTGGTTGCTACCACAGCAACTTCAGCTCCCGGATGATTTGCTTCTGTGTAACGAGGGCAAGGTTTCATGACGAGGAACACACCAACTTGTTCTGTTGCACAAAATTTTATCATTCGTCCCCAACACACTGTCAGGGAACGGGTACTCCCTTGTCTCGATCTTTGCTTATTAGCGCGTAGAAGGGGAGTACAACACACGAGGCTTAGGGCTTAGGCTTTCACAGGGTTTGCCTCAACCCGCTTCTGTTAGTTCTTTTCGCTTAGACCTTCTTCTCCGAGGGCGTTGAAGGTATACACCCATATCACACGATTAATTTAAATGTGAGTTCTCTCTCTAGTTTGCAGTAACTACATACTGAGAATAGGAGGATAGTTCGATACAAAACGGCTGTTAGGATACACACATTTGCTTCGAAAGTTCAGCTAGGCGTCATTATTCTCAGACACCCACGGAATATTGAACGCATACACCGAAATTAACGTAAATGTGAGGTATTTAGGTAATACCTTCCAGTTTGGTTTAAAATAAAACACATTACCTAGGCAGGTAAATTCAGTAGGTAGACTATCTATTATATGTATTTATGGTAAGTATTATCCTGTATAGGTACTTGAACGTTACTAAACTAATAGGCTCATCCTACATACAAAATACTTATAAAATTAAACTTTCTCAAATTAAAACCTAATCATAAATAAAATCTCCCAAGGAAGTCAGACTTCAATAGAATGGTCTAGTTAGTTTCAATAAATAAAATGCTTTAGTAAAGGTATTCTTACTTACTTATGTTTTACGCTAGGTAAATTCAATAGGAAAACGGAAGTCACGGGACTTAACGGGGACACTTATATCAGGTTTAAATATTTACTCTCTCCGGAGAAGGAGAAACGTTCAAATCATCTTGCAAAACTAATAATTTCCTTCACTAAATATCAAATAAAAAGAAATACTTTACCTTTATCACAACCTTCATAAAACTAAATAATATCCAACAACTTTCACTGCACTAAAAAAATATAAAATAATATATAAATAATATAAATCTTAATCTTCACAAAACTCAGTATAATAACCTAAAACTATCTTCAAAGCTAAAGAGTACTAAATAATAATAAATGTTTCACTTGGAAAACACACCAAAATCTTCTTCATTGCTAAATTATATCAATAGTATGAAATACTTTGTTCTCAGAAAGTTCAGTTTTATCCTAAAATCACTCTTCACTGCTAAAAGTATAAAATAATTCACTTAGTTAAAATATGCTAAACCTACAATAAATCCACTATCTAGTTTTCTTTTACCCAGTTCTATAAGGTAGATATAAATTAAATATTCTTTGTTAAGATCCAACACTAAAGAATGATTGTTGTTCAGTATAGTCTGATTAACTTGTAAAGTTAAAAGCATTTCAATTAAATTATTTTATAGCCAAAATTGCTTGGTGATATTTTGATCTGTTTGGGAAAGCAAAAAGCACTCCGTAGTGTGTTCCATACCAAAAGGAGGGACTCCTACATCTAATAGATTAATTCATCATTTAAGTTGTTTGTACTAAACACAAAGACAAACTAGGCTTCACTAAACTAAACAAAAGATTGGATTATTAGACTAGAAAGATAATAATCATTTTTGGTAATAAAAACAATTCAGAAAAACCTAATGGAACTGTTTAAAAGCTACAAATTTTAAAATGAAACCCAAAATACTGGACCTTAATAAACTTCTAAAATCAAGTTGTTTATTTTATACTTGTGATAAAAACTCAAGTATTGCTAAAGAATGGCATTGTTATTAAAGTACATTTTTTTTCCTATTGCAAATATTATTTTGAATATTCTTTTGAATAAAAGTTCCTAATAAAATTAACTAAGACTAATTTTGGAAAAATAATATTGTAAAGCCATAAAGTCATTATTCAATTATATGTTTATTTATTTATATAAAAGAGGAACCAGCAGTGGCGCGCTGGGGTAGAGGTCATGTAGCTTCAGTAAAGTAATAAGCTTTGTCCGGACAAGGCAAGAGATATTTGCTATTATTTCCTGTTTGGCTATAATAATAAAAAGAATAAAGTTAACAAAAAAATAAGTTAACATGTTCAAAATTTATAAAATCTTTTGCTTTTTTTTATTGGTTGGACCACGAATATGGGCGTGAGTTGGGGCCCTTATTCTTCCTCAAAAACCACAATGTGTTTATCTATTTATTATTTTATATGTCTAAAATTTTATACCATTTCTATAACTCAGTATAATCCGAAGTAATCTACAGTGCTAAAAATTATTAGAATGCAAAGATTAATTCAATTAGCTAAAATGCACTTAATTTTCAATAATTACTACTGCAAAATAAAATAAAACTTTTGGATTTGTTTGATTAATTGACGTTTCTCAGTTCAGTTTCCAAAAATAAAACTAATTGACTAGATAAACCATTCAGAGATAAGATTTAAATATCGGTGGATTCTTTAGAGATTTAAGCTTCATTCTAAATAAGTTGCTAATTAAGTAAAATATTCTTCAGGTTAAGAAACTTACGACAACATAAATTCATAACTCTTCAAGCTTTTAAGTTAGGTTAAGCTAAATACTAGGTCTTGTTTGGTAGGCTAACCTAGGGTCTAACTATAGTTCTCACTAAAAGTATCGGGGTTACTATTAGGCGGTTCACAATGTGGTGTCTTTACCACTAGACGTATTACTGGCCAAATTAACGTTTAGATAAATAATTAGGATGCGGATTAAATATGTGTTTACTTCCTGTTACTAGGTTTCTTATTGGAATTTATTACTAGGGTCTTTATTCAGGTATTAAAATGGTAGGCCGTCATCGTCTAGTAATAATAGTTAGGTAGGGTTGAAAGATTAGCTTAAGTAGGTAGATTCATTTAGTCCTGATTTCAGTAGTCCAGACTTCAGTAGTTCAGAGATAGGGTAGGGTCAATTAAAAGTTAAATAAGGGAATATAATTAATAGATAAAATAATGTTATAAAAGGGGGAAGATAGATTAAATAAATAAATAAAGGGGGGGGGGGGTGTTACACTAGTGAGGGGACATGTCCAGCTTTGAAAGCGTATAACTACATAAATGTAGGCATCTCTTTGAACTTCTATTTAATTACATAGAAAAATTTAATTTAAAACGTTTGTATCATTATTGCGGCTTTGTAGCACAATGATAAAAACAGAACCCTCACAACTGCGTCCAGTTACAGTACTTTTGTGAGCTTAGTGTTTATTTGTATTTTTTGCGAGTGTACTAATTGTTTTAGCAAAACGTGTCGAGTTATATGGATCAATGAGTCATGTCAGCGAGACTACACCAATTTGTCGACAGCGGCGTGACGTCACGCTGGATCTAGACAAAGACTCATTCTGCACTCCTGCGCCGGGATCGTACGGCGGCGATGATGCCCGGTATTCTAGGAAGTCCGTTTTTAAGAGGAATTCTTATAAGGAGAGGTATATTTTTCTGAGTTCAGCAGTGCCACTTGGTACGAATGTTATACACGTCTACTCAAGCCCAAAACGCCCGGGAGCCAGATTGAACTCTGCGTCAGGTTTCAAAGTGCAGAGCTCCCGGCGCTCAGAAAAAAAAATCTGGTGGATTTGTTTGGACCTTTGAGTCAAGTTTGGTGTCGTTTTCAGATAACTAGATGATACTTAGTTCATTCCTTATACCAGTTTTTTTAGGGTTCCATAGCAAAATATGATGCAATACTTAAAATATTAAACTTTTAGTAGTAACATAATGTACACAAACCCTTATATTTTCATATTTTTGTATGAAACTTGGTTAATAAAAAATAATATCCAAAAGCCTATTCAATGCAAATTATAAAAACAATAACAATAAATATACATTTAACTATTTTCAATGTAAAATAAAATAATTACTGCACATACCTACTACAGCCGCATAGAACGGTTTATCTTCGAACTACTATGGAACTTTTCATTTGTACTTCCTGGCTATCACGACTGGTATCGTTTGATTCCTTGTAACGCCTAAAACACGAAACTCTCGGTCGTAGAGTGCTGAAGTGGTGGAGGGGGGAGGGGGAGGCAATCAAATATGGCGGAAGAGCAGTTTGGTTTTCACGCCATAATTCGGTAAGTACTGAACCGATTTACAAAATTAAAATGATTTCTTAAAGGTATTAACATGTTTCATGTATTGTCCATACACATCTTAGATGTATGTATTACAGTTGATAAGTTATATTAAATGAAATATTGAAGATAACAGAATTTTATTTACAATTTGCTCCACAATAATTCAGTGCATTTGAGCTGGCGTTTGAAGATTTCAAGCACCTACATCTAATCAATTCTATGCATGCTTGAGCAGCCATAGGACTTTGGGTCCACAGCGGACAGTGGCACCCAAACTTCTCCTTCTTTCTGCCAACCCCATTCAGATGGGCATGGAATATTCTGATTTTTTTATCAGGCACTGCCCCCAAACATAAACAGCCTGTAAAACTGCCCTTAAGGTATGTTGTTTGAGGGCAGCTTCTTTAGGAGGCAAATTTTTGATATGCCTGTTCTTTTTTATAAATAAATTTTTGCGACACTCATTTACTGTCTCAGAGGGGCATGATCTGAAAAACAAATACTCTTAGATAAAGGATAGCACGCAAGTTCTGGATAAAAGTGTATTTTAAATAATATCATTTTTTTACCTGTCATACATACATTAGCACAATAGTAAAATTAAAATATTATAGTAAAAAGTAAAATGTAAAATTATTTTCTTCTTTCCATTTCTACATTTTATTTACAAACGCCGCACTCGCTACTTCGGTTTTTTCATTGTGAAGAGCTCAAAACTAAAAACTAAAATACAAGTTACATTCAGTCCATTGAAAAGACTGGCCAAGTTCGTGTCGGACCATACAAGGAAGAGATATACATTCATGGTTAAAGTTCCAAAGTTTATTTGTAACCGAAAATATGCCTTAGCTCAACTACACCACTAAACTTATGAAAAAAAAATATAGGTTTGTTGAAAGGAAAAAAACACAATTTTTTCCAGCACTTTCCAGTTATAGAGTATTAGCTCATAACTGAAAAGTTTTGACCACTTTGGTAACGTTATCATAAAATCTGCTAACTAGTTTTTGATACCTTCAAACGGAACGCTAAAATTAATAATAAAATATTCAGTTCCATTACTAGCGACAGACGCAAGATTTTTCAAGCAAATATTTTATATTTTAAAAGTTTTTTTAATGGCGGATGGATGTTACTATTCCCTGAAACAAAGCTCTATCATATGGCTCCTATGAGCGGAATCTGTGTACCAGATGTCATCGGTCCGCGGGCGGATAGAGACAAACAACGCTCCCTCGCCGTCCTCACTGTCCACTCGATGATGGTCATGTGGCCATGTTTTTGTGGACTATTTTACGACACTGTCCCGAGACGGCCCTGTGTGGTCTCAAATACACACGGTAGAGAAACGTATTCACTATTAGTGGCGAAGAATATAAAAAAAATAATTACTGTAACTCGTATTGACATAGGTAGAACCGATTGCAAACTAGATTGCTTCCTTTAAACTACATTAACACTGTAAGAAAATTATGTAGGATAACCTGATGTTGGATAAACAAGTTACGACAAGGTGTTTGAGTTTCGATCGTATTACACTACGCATTAGCTGTCAAGTGAGGGAGGCACGGCCTCCCGACGGACCTCCCCACCCCAGCCTCCCCCTGGGTCGTCTCTCCGCCGTTATTCAATTAAAATTGAGAGCAAGAAGATCGCAACGATGCACATTATATTAGTATCGATTGAGCCCTACAAAGGTCACAAAGGAAGATCCGGACGGATGTGTACAGGAAAATGTTATTGAAACTGACCCATGAACCTTTGACTTGGTAGCGTCCTGAAATAACCTCATCATCGTTTCCCTTACACTGGCTGTTAACGACGGGAATTGCTAGCGGTTCTTTTTCAGAATTCAGTGCAATGCAACGCAAATAGTATTGTATAGTTTCCAATTAGCCAGTTCACAATTGGCCCCGGCTGGATCGACAGAAAACTTGTTGCTGAGTGATTGAGCTGTGTATTTGTATACATGCAATGGTTTCGTAGCAAAAAAGAACAAGCAATCTACTTATACTCAGATGCAGAATGATGGCATTTAATCCTACATTAGGTAATGAAGGATTAGCTCTAATGATTTCATTAATTTAAATAAGTTTGACAGCTCCTTCGTTAAACATAATGAAGCATTAAAATATAAATGAATCATGACATAATTTTATTTTGTGCAACACTTTAATGGAAGATTAGTATTTAAAGTTACTTTAAAAATATTTAATGGACGTTTCTGCAACTGAGTGTTACACTAATAAAAATTTACGACTACAGAAAACTGCTTTGAGAAAAATATCACAGTATTTCAAATAGAAAGCCTTTATTACTTTCTTTCATTATGAATCTTAAATTGCACGGAAATAATTTTCTTAAGAAAAATATTTCATGCTTCATTGATGCATTTTTGTGAAAATGTTGGTATTTTTTATTTCATTGCAGCCTCCAGGAATGCAGCTTGCATTCACGAATAGGAATCCAATTTGATCCGGAGAGCTGACATGACAAGACTCGAAGCAAATACAAAACCTTTGCTATTTCACGCTGCGTAAAATTTTTACTTTAGTGAGTGTGATATTGATTTATTGGTTAGAGAGCCGAATGTGTGTAGGCGAATACGCTGAAAGCTTTTATTCTAGCTTCGGGCTTGAAACCGAAACCTACAGTTTGAATTTTGTTGTATTTTAGCCTCTTACAGTTTTCGTATCACATGCACCACGCGTCGCGTCTGTAATATGATTCGCACACCTCTCACGGTATTTCGGGTTCGTTTTAGAGTGAAAATATCTTTTACGTCTTTTTCTTTACAAGAACTCCGTAAAAAGAGTAAAGAGAAACGTAGTCATCTTTGAACAAATTAATCAAAACCTCGTGTGGTCATTATTGTAAGTCAGTCTAATAGTGACGTCACCGGACATTTTAAATATTAAAATCTTGAGTCGACCGGCATAGTCCACTATTGTCTCTAAGTTTATTGTTTTCAAAGAACAATTGTGCTCGTGATGAAATTCTGGTAAAGAAAAGGTCTGTTTCGGCTAAACAGCAATACTATTTGCATTCGCATAACAAATGTTAGCAACACATGCCGTGCTCAGTGAATGATCACTTAACAGGGCGAACAGTGCCTATTTTGGATAGTAGAGAAAAATTATCGCTTTCAATTTTATATACATACATGTTTAAAAATAATCGGTACATAGGCGTATTTTATAGAATAGTATAGACGAGTACTAGTATATAATACAATAGTAGAAAATATTGTAGAGAGCATGTTTTAGATCATGAGATCAAAATGGCCGGCGCACCGTTCAGAGTAATAATGTCCGAACAAAGAATATTGCAGAGTACCGCCATTCCATAGTGCAGCTTATTGAAATCCTGTACTACGGAGTAATATGCGGATCTAAAACAAATTTTTCCTAGTTCCTATGACGCGCATTTTGCCAAACAACGGAGGAATTTTCATATCCAATTCCTTTAGTAGCTTTCAGGACACATAGTTGTTCATTTTCAAAGGCAGTGGACCAGTTTGCTCAGAAAAGCGGCATGTTCTGAGCACATTCCCGTGCAAACCTAGAATTTAAAGTTGTTTTACTTAAACCGTGGAGTCCATGTACTAGAATTAAAGACACATTGTTTATACCAAGTCGTATGATTATAAAATTTTAAATAAATTGCGTTATTATTATGTTTACCCTTATAGTTTCGCCATGTCCGTCTGTCTGTCTGTCCGTCCGCGGCTTAGCTCAGAGTCTCTTAGTACTAGAAGGCTGTAATTTGGCATGGATTTACATATTAATCATGTCGACAAAGCTGAAGAAATAAAATCTTTAAGAAATTTTTTTAGGTTTCCTCTGGAACACATGAAGTGGAGTTTTTTTTTATTCACGACTACCTTATAGTGTGAGGTATCGTTGGATAGGTTTTTTAAAAATAATGGGGGTTTGCTAAAACCATTTTTCGATGCTAGTGTAGTTTTCAGAAATATTTCGTTATAAAGTGCTTATTTTTGTTAGAGTCAAGTTCCCCTCCCCGTATCAGCGAAACCGTTATTTCTGGAAATGTGAAAAAAATACGGTAGTACTGTACCTATATGATGAATTTAAAGCGTAGGGTGCCTTTCGGAAGGCAAATTCTTCAAAGAAGTTCTTTTTGAATATTGATTTGTCAAGAGCTGATTTCTTGTAAATCAATAATTGAAAAATATTTTCGTTCAGAGAAGCCTAGCCAGTTGCCAATGCCATTTATGGCGAGTAATTGAGAGGAATTGAAAGGAAAGAGAAGCCAGAACGCAGCTTGAGGAAGGTTCTCCAAGAGTCGTGTGACCGCCGCCCGCGCGTTATTACTCCAATAGTTATAGGTAATCTAAAATTAAATACAGTGAAGAAAGAACCAACGTCATTGTGTAGGTGTTTCCTAAACTCCTAAGAACCTATCTTGGAAGTAGCTGTCGACGTTACTTAATAGTATTTATTTAATCAGCGTTAAAATTATTATTTTTCCTCAGCGTAAATATTTCTCATAAATAAAATATTCTTAACTTATAAAGTAATTAATATCTTAATTTGCCGAATACATTACATTTTGAGTCGAATCTATTCGATGCCTGTGTCGAACCTTGCGGGGCGAGCAGAGCCGCAGCCGTGCCGGTTGAGACACCAAGCTCTTCATAGAATCCTTCCCAAAAAAAAACTGGGGTTTTTGTCTCAGAGAGAACATTCCCGACTCTACCGGAGCTAATCGCAGCAACATGTGGGTCATTCATCGTGAGTCTGTTGCCAAGCATTTTTTACCCATTGAAATAACGGGTGCAGGCGTCTGCATTTACTATTGCCACCGTGTCCCGCATATCACTAATGTATTTTAAAAAATCCGAATGGAGATAAATCCTTTCAAAGTTTTTGTATAACCCTGTGTCATCAATTTTAAAAATTTTCATTTTCAGCCACCGAATGACCAACGCTGAAATACGTATCGATTCTTTAATTATATTTGTCAACTTTTTGTATGGTTATATATTTTTTTTAATTTGGTTTGGTTTCAGCATACCTATTACGATTGATTTTGTTTATAAGCAAATCAACAAAACCAATCGTACAAAAAAACAAATAAATTATAATTATTAATTTGGTTTTTATGTAAAGCGTACGGGATTTGTGTCTAAACTGATTAGCAATCCCTGCGTATTAATTTGGAATGTCACTGTTTCACGCATGTCATATTACCTAAGTTCTTATATTTCCGAGTTACGTGAATAGGTCATAGCCATTTTATAATAATTATTACATTTAATCCGTCAAATAAACAGGATATTATTAATATGTAAAAAATTGTTTCAATAAAATCAGATTCCTTATTTAAGAACAAACCAACTTATTTTGCGATTTCTGAAATACGTATCGATAATATAGTTATTCTCCACAGAGTCCGCACATTGTGTAGTGAACTCACCCAATAAAATGGAAATTAATTAACTTTTCATTTAATTTTATTTAATTTCACCAAATAAAAAAAAAACGCAATTCGGTTTTAGATAAAAATGGGCTTTTATAGTAATTTTATTTTTGTATTTCCCTCCCTCAAACCCTCCTATTGCTTGCCTGTGTGATGAGCAAGTCTTACAAAAATGTGCCTGAATCTTTGCGATATTTTTGTAAATCCTAGTATTTTTCTATGAATTAGCGCGGTTCCATACTCCTCCGCCGCCCGCGCCGCCGCCGCCGGGTGAACGGTCGGCGCCCGCGCACCGATTTCGTCATATTCGCGTCATTCCATTACCAGCTCACCACACGACACTTCCCCATACTTGACAATGCCGCTAAAATGACGCCGGGTTTCATCCTATCTTCACTAGGATTAGTTCGAAGACTACTATTAGCGAGCGAACACCAGATGGTACTCCTAAATGGCAAACAAAACGCCACGAAATAAATGGATGCATTTTTTTATAATTCTATGTGTAACTATAAACGTACGGGATACTGATGCATTTTTATATTTTTTAAAAAGAGAACCGCGAAAGTAGGAAAGTATTTTCTCTACAAATGGTAAAAAAAATCATTCGTTTTTTATTTTTGTCTATTTACGAGTAATTATATTTAACTTAATAAAAGTATGGTATTGGTTTTATTTGTTTTTTTTTTTAATTCGATTTGGATTCAGTTATATTAGAAGTTGTCGGTAAAGTATCATTTTACGGCTGCAGCGCTAATACGGCGTACGCGTGCATGGGCACGCGATGCGCCTGCGTTCAGCAAAGAGGCGCGCCTCGATCGCGACCGCTGATAAACCGCGCAATGGACATTGCTTTCGTTTCAATTGACGTGGGACGATAATTAAAGTAGAAAGCTTCAATTCAACGCAACAAAGTAACACGTGACGCCTATATCCCTTCCGGGGTGAGCAGAGCTTTGAAGTAAGACGGATCTTACTTTTTTCTTCTTTCAGTGGTGGTAAAGTCTACAATCGACCTCCCAAAATCTTATTTAAGTAGACGTCTTCATACTATTTAAAGATTAACTAACGTTTAGAAATTATCGCTAAGGCAACATACTTTGCAGTTTATTTAAACAAACAAAAAAAAATAAACAAACAAACAAACAAAAACAAAATCATATAAACATAAACAAAAACATATAAACTTTTTTTTTTTTTTATATAACGTTACCAAAAAATTGCTCGATTAGAGTGAGTTCTTTCTCTATAATAGATTATTGTTTGCTGACACCGGCCACCAGCGGCGAGTTGTAGTCGTAATGACGTGGTCAATTTTAGTAACATTTTAATAAACAAGTGAAGTGCCTTCGTTTATACTATGGCGGCGGCGCAGCGCAGTGGCCGGCCATGCCCGAGTGGTCGCGGAGGGGTTGCGAAACAACGGCCGTTAGGTGTCCTCAGTAGTTTTTGTTAAATTATTTTATCATTTTGATCGTTGCAAAATCCACGCAAGCGCCGAGACGACCGTTTGAGACCGATGCGCCTCTATTTAGGAGAATGACGCGTCTCTTTGACACGGTTTCCACATCCAACGTCCTTTTTAATTCGCGAATAGGCATAACAGTCTTTGAGAATGGAGCAAATGAGGCCGCAATGCCATTAAAAATTCCTAGACCTGACCAGAGGTTGAGCCGCACTTGTGAACTAAGTGGTCGTGGTTAGGGGTCTACACTGGTTGGGCGGCTGCTACTGTAAAATTAATCCAGATGATTGAGAGTTAAAGTGTTAATTAGTTAACAGAGCTTGGCGAATACGTAGGAATCGGATGTAGAGGGACCGAGCAATAATCTCCAGTAGAGTTGCAAATAGTTCTACACTAAAATTTAAATCTAAATGATAGGAACAAACAAACTGGAACTGACTCGTGCGCTTCTGTAAGTGAAACAAGCAGGACCGTGTATAGTTTTGCATGCAGAATAAAGGGGCCATCTTTATCCTAAAAGGAATAACGTTGTTTTATAGAAAGAAAGAAAGAAAGAAAGAAGGAAATTGCAGTACATAAAAACTATTAACTATTTATGTTTTCATTCTAGCTTAATTCTTTTGGCAGATATAGGTCTTGTTTTGGGCCTAGCTAATTGTCTTTATTTTTAAAAACAAAATTTTAAAAATAAAGAAAATTTTGTTTTTGAAAGTAGTCAACTTATACGAGTACATTCATATATCCTCTGAGTAAGACATAGACAAGTTGCGATTGTTTATTGGAAAGTTTGTTTGTTGTACAAACGGACAGAAGAGGAACCTCCATCGGATTTATTTATGTCACATTCCGTTTTTAAAAGGAAAAAGAAGTACTGATCCCTGTTACGTGTTAACAAGCTGGTACAGTACGTTCGATCTATTTTCCGATACAAGGGCGGCGCGCGGCGGCGTAAAGCAAAAGCAATCAGCACGCGCGTCGTCCGTCCCCCGGGGCCTGCGGGCGGCCTGGGTACTAATACTGGAACTGTGCGCGGTAGGACCACGGAGTACACCACTATACATTGGTCCCGCTGGACTAGGATGACTAGGGTATCGATAAACGACGAAATTAGGGTCTACATATTCTCTAAATACAATAAAATTGTGATGTAACGAATATCGGCTGCCTTTATACTAATAACCTTCTCACCGAATCGGTTCAGTAATTACCTACAACCTGTCACAGTGTAGTGGCATCTTCACCAACACAAAAACCACGCGTTGGCTTCACCGCGAGCACTCTAACCATTCGACATAAGGTTCATTTTGAAACAGCGTTGTCGGTTAAACTTGAACTTGCATTGCAGAGTTAGTTATTAATAATCTGTTTTGTTTGGAGTTGAGGAATGTCTCTGTAGGCGTCAGTTTTGAAGTTTGCACGGTGTGATCTTGGGACCAAAGTTATACAGGGTGTAAATTAATTAGCGCACAATATTTTAACGGAGGAACCTGCCCATGAAACTGAATAATTTTCCCCAAGGAACGTAGGCTGAAATATGATTTAGATTTAGTTATTTTTTTGTTACACTATCACAGAGATTCTCAAACTTATTTCGTCTACCGCCCTCTTTGAAAATTAATATTTTTTAAGCGCCCCCCATTTTTTTTACATTCCCAAATGATTGCTTTAATTAATTTAATTAGCGTCAGTTTTATAAATTCATTTTTTCTTAATTTCCATATTCTAGCGGCGTTTCGGCGCTGCAACGCGTCTCTTCTCTAGTTATAGTCTACTTACTGGTCTTAACAAAATAAAAAACACCTAGCCCATTCAAGGTGGTGGGGTTATGTTGTGGGGTTGAGGAGTTCCTGTGCTGCGATGTGGCCTCCTTTCCGCTTCATCATCAAACCAGCTCCACGGTACTTATTATTGCCAAACGAGCGCTTAAAATATGGGTTCCAAACCACCCCAATTGACAAATTTGTAACTTAAAATGTCTACAGTAAAGCACAACGTTTCCTGCTCATACGAAAGACATAAACGGGAGCGGCTAACGTTTTAAAAAAAGATAGACTTGATAGTGAATTAATAAAAATGTGCTACTTACAGTAAAATTAACTTAAGGTAGAATAATATTTTGTTAGATGACAGAAAGTTATGAGTCTCAAGCTTGGACTAATTAGTCCAAGGTCTCAAGTTACCAAATTAGGAATCAAAATGAAGAATTTAGGTTTGATTTTAATTATGAGCATCGCAGGCAGGGGAGCTCTTGAAATAATATAACTAACTAACCAATAACATAAATGTATACGATTTTAATTGAACAAACGCAAATAAATTCCATAATGTAACTCACAAAATAAATAATCAGTTATTAATTTATACCAAATTTATTAGCAATAGTATAATGTGCAGGACGCAGATTAAAGCAGATGCTGCACCTAGAATGCACCTGACATCGTTTATATTTAATTTATAATCTTAGATTTACATGAAAAAAGTTATAATTATTTTTTTATGTATATAGATAAACTATTTTATTATAAAACATAGTTTCCATTTTTACGTGAGTGTTTCCGTTTTAAATAAATAATAAAATAGATAAACCACTTAAAAGCCAGATTAATCAGATAACCAGACTGAAAAAACGCAACTAGTTTGTCGGTAACCTTAACATTTGAGGTTTCACTTGGAAACGTTACAAAAACCGCTTCGAGATCGGATCTGAGCGAGCTTGCGACAGCCTGCGCGCGCGCACACGTCCGGCCGGTACGCTCACGCCACCCGGCCTGACACAGATTACTGAAATAGTACTAACAGTTACTGTTTTCGGATGTAAAAGTCACCCGACTCCACTAAAAAACGAAGGAAAATCTTTCTAAACAAATACGAGTATCTAGATTATAGCACGTGACGCAAGCTATGATCAATAAGCTTTCGTTTAAAACTTGTTTTTACTTCATCAAAAAGTAAAAATATTAAATTGCACTCATGTAAGTAATCATAATAATCTTTATTCCAATCGGGGAGTTCGATTTGAGCCTACAGAAGACTCGTATATGAAAGATATACGTAAGAAGATACCCACTACAAACGAGCAAATTAAATGGTTTGCGTAAAATATGTGTGGTTATTTTGGTTCAAGTCGTAAATAATATTGTAGTTAAATTATCTTGTATGTAACGCACAGTGCTCCGAGCCGCGGCGAATGCTCGCTCGAGATCGCGATCGCTGCGCAGGAGTGTGGGCGAAGCGGTGGTGGCGGCGGCGACGGCACAGGGACCGAACCAGACCGTCTCCCTGGTTGTATCTGACACCTCTCCATGTATCTGACATCGCATTTTAATTTGGGAATTAATGTTAACATTTTCTATTAAAAAGTTTGTCATTTTAAACAAAAAAAAATCTTAAAAATACTTTTCGCAAGGAATAATACCACGGAGATAATACCCTTGCAAAATGATTCTGGTGACAGTTTTGTTGACAGTATTTAAATAGGTGACCTCTTGAGAATTAAATTACCTATATACTAATACTCTACTAACAATTTGGTACGGTATAAATATTTGAAAGTAGAGTTTTATTCTACTCAACTGTTTTATGTCACACTTTACTGTATAAAATAAATGTTCATATTTGTCATTTTACATTTTAGCACCAGAAAAAATTAGTAAAGGTCTGAAGACCTTGGAGATCTTGTGGACAAGATTATTGTATTCAGATTGGTATGACCTATACGAGTCCAGCCCTGGCTGATCTCCATTCATGCTAGGAATGACCGCAGCGCTCCAAACGGCTCGCCCACGCCCGCAAGTGACGACGTCATCAACTCGCTTGGACTGATATGAATCGGTCACTAACAAAGCCTTCATTCAACTTCTGCAATCCTAGTACCATGGCAGCACTAATTAGCCGCATTGATATTGATATTTTTGATAAACCTTGATTAATATTGCATTAATATCATCTTTCTCCAACACGCTCGAAAATGTGATCATTACTGTAAAAAAACTGTACGCGAAATGACTTATTTTTGGACGAAACATTGCCCCATACAAAACAGCGGCCAATCATGTGCCTTCAAACGGCCAGCAAAGTTACTTTCGTCTAGAAATTTCAATGTTGTTGAGAACGCAAAAAAAGTACAGAGGTAATTCGAATAAAGAAAATTTTAAAAACAAAAAACTTTACGAGACAAAATTGAATAATCTGCGTCGATCCCTTTCATTCATTTATACGCACACGTATTGTGCAAAAACTAATAATCTGAATTACCTTTTTAAACACAAGCTTTTAAAGCTGTGAAGTGGAGTATCCTTGTAAGCAGACGACCTTTCAGAGTGACGTCACTTTATTTTTTGAGATATTCTCAGCAAGCCCTTTCATTTGATACCCATATTGTTGGAAAGCATGACGAGGTTATGTTGTGTATTTTAGAAGTTCCAATGGCCGCCTTCCGGCTCCATCATGAGACTCTGGACATCACGTATGACTAAAGATCTTAAGAAGAATCCAACGAGCCCAAACACGATGAGGTTATGTTGTATATTTGGGAAGTTCCTATGGTCACCTTCCGGCTCCATCATCAGACCAGCTCCATGGTATAATAATATTGCATTTTCATCGAGATTTGAAATCGAATGACAGCAAGTGCTATAAATTTGAGTTGCAAGATTCCACCCGAACATACATACCTAACATAGTACATTGCAAGTTCGGCGGAAAAGCTTGTAAAATGGGTGACGAATATGGCAATGTCAACTTTTCTGCCCTGTTTTATAATTAAAACTCAAAAGGATTTTAAGCTTTAATCAAAATTCGAGATTAATTTAATTACAATATTGTTTGGTACAGACATCGTATATGTACAAGTAATGCGCCTACCTGCAAGAGCAGTAGTGTTTAAACGAGAATTTATATTGCCTCCTAAGCCCTGCGATACAAGAAGCACCTAACAACGTAGCACTGGCGAGGTAACATGGAAAGTTCTACATTCTTGTGTAGTCCGTCAGTTAAGTATAAAAGCCATTGATTTACACTGTTGTAAATCAATGATAAAAGCTGGTAAAAGCCTGACATGCTAGCATTATTAATTATAACCGAAGATACAATATTGTAGTCTAAATTTAAAGGTGGGATCACAACGTTATGTTTAAAATTCTAACGTATAAGTTAAATATTACCAATTTATTTTCATGACTCTGTAAATGTAAAAATAGTCAAAAAAGTATTTTTCCTTAGGGTCACTTAGTATTGGCATTAATTTTTTTGGGTACCACTCGTCCAAGGTAATTTCAGGCGTCGTTGATATACTTTTTAGAACCCGGGATAAAAGAAAATACATTTGAAACAGGAAGCCTCATTGCTAGGTAGCAATATTGTTACAGGCGAACGCGAGAGTCAGCGATTGTTTGTAAATATTAAAACATTTCCTTTGTATGTCACTTCTCTTAATAACTATGGAGTTATTGTTCGCTTTGTGATTCTCCAGCTTAGAAAATGTGGAGGGTATTCCAATTTACAAGAGTTTATTGCGCGCGTTCGCTCGCTTTAGACATTTCATTGTCTTACGTACATTCATACTTAAGAGCATTAATTAAACATAGAGAGGAACGTTCCTCCAACTATTCAGAACGTCTTTAGAGAAAATGGCCGAAAATAGTCTATGTGGTGTGTGTATAACTCAAAAACCTTACGTGATGGAGATCTGTAAACAGATTCACAGGATGCAGCGATAGTTTATTATGACAGTGGTTTCTGTTGCGCCGCCCCGTTGCGCGCCAATATTTTTCATTTGTAAAATTGTGTTATTAAGTGCACAAGAACCTGTAAAGATACCCTAAAATATTACCTGGTAGTGAACGTGCTATCCATGTTAGCTTTGACGTCGAAAAATGATTTGTAAAAATCTTAATTCGAATAAAAAAATTTTGATCTTTGACTTTGACTTTGATTACCAAAGGTGTTTTTACTTTGTGCTCCTCCTTATGAGCCTACTCACCGCTTCGTGATTTTATGATGATGTATAGAATAGATATGACTTTCGTTTTATTTAAAATAATATTATATCAATTATAGTTCAGTGCTGAAAAAAAAACGGGCCATTTTTCAGGATAACATTTTTAACTATCGCTTCGGGATCAGTGATCAGGAAAATTTAGATTACAAAAAAATACTGCTAGTTCAAATCGAAATAGTTGCAGGTCAGTAATAAAAAAAGACTTCATCGGGTCGCGAATATAGAGAAACACAAATAATCTCGCGTACCTCTACCGACAGAGAGCAAAATACATGACACCCCTTATCTGATACTGATACTGTTACTTTTCTGATTTTACGAGTATATTTCAAGCGTGGCGATGATGTATACGAAAGAAAAAAATATATTATGCACCATTTAGACGTAATATCTTTTTACCATGTGAGTTAATATATAATTAATTAGAGGTCCACCCGGGGCTACGCTCGCGTTGTGTAAGATTTTCCCGTGGGAATTAGACTCTTTTCCATAAAAGTGTTATTCCAGTTTATAAACTATCTCCATAGTGGTCCGCCCGCGGCTACGCTCGCGTTGTGTAAGATTTTTGCGTAGGAATAGGACTCTTTTCTGTAAAAGTATTGTATGTGTTATTCCAGTTTATAAACTATCTCCATTCCAAATTTCATCCAAATCCGTTGAGTACTTTAAGCGTGAAGGCGAAACAAACACCCAAATATATTTTCACATTTTATAATACGAGTATTAGTGTGATTTGTGAGTGTCATTCGCAGGCACGAGTCCGTCACGCCGACTTTCGATTTGAATTTGGCGAGGAGTGGCCTGAAAAAGTCGCATGAAAATGTAATGCTTTCCTGCAAACGCCAATATCTATCACGACCGGCTGGTCGATCGGTTTGGTCAAATTGGACAAATTGTCTCCGTGGTTTGGGCACTATTCAAGCTAGATTGATATTATGAGTCTGTTCCTGAACGGGTTACAGACTGTCCGAGTGATTTTTGCACATTGTGGAACTCACTCTATGTAGTACTTACTCTACCGTCACACTTCTATTATAAATGTGAAAAATATATTTGAGTGTTTGTTCCGCCTTCATGCTTAAAGTACTCAGCGGATTTGGATGAAATTTGGAATAGAGGTAGTTCGTAACCTGGATTAACATATAAGAAAGTCTTATTCCCATGAAAAAATCTCACACAACGCGAGCGTAGCTGCGGCCGGACCGCTAGTCACAAATAAAATGGTTTGATTCTAATTATTAACGCCGGACGGGCGAATATCGTGTTGGCATTGGAGGTTGTCAATTAGTGGCCAGATCCCTCCATTTCAAAGTAGTTCTATTTTATAAATACTTCTCTATATTCCAATAGTCAATCTCTTGGTCAATTACATTTACAACCTCCCTCTTGGCATCTCACGCCAAGGATATTAGAAGCCGATGACGCTTTTAATTTCAGTCCTCAATTCGAGATTAATTTCTATCCAATTAATTATTTATACACCGTGAAATTTACATCGTTTTGTTCCCGCCGTGTAGTGATAGTACCCGTCAAACTGAACAACTTTTCGCGAAAAAAAAATCCCTGCGACAAAAAAATTTTTGGTCTCTCCATACAAAGTGAGACTCCCGACCGACCCATTTTGTATGGAGAGACCAAAAATTTTTTTGTCACAGGAAATTATTTTTTCGTGAATAGTTGTTCAGTTTGACGGGTACTATCACTACACGGCGGGAACAAAACGATGTAAATTTCATGTAGATAATTCGTCGTACGGACGGACATAGGTTCAATGAATAAGGACAATTAATCCAATGCGGGTTGGTCGAAACTTTAATCGCGAAAGTTTCCTGTACCGTAAGAGCGACTGATTCGAAATTCAAAAACACATGGTGAGGTTCAAGCTGGCGACTTCCGGGCGGAAGGCTGCGGCCCTAGACACCACATCACCGACACATTATAGACGTATTGGATTATAAAATTGTATCAACGTGAAAGCCCGGCGCTCGCGCGTGTTCGGAACTCGACTCGGCGACCTTCGCGCGGCAGCCTGCTTCAGCCCACCACGGTCACCGCGCCCCGTCACCGGCGGCGATATGAGGCAGTAGTTAATGCGCCTGATCTGACGCACTCTAGAACACGAGCGAACAATCTGACCAGTGCAGATCATGATCTTAGCAACTTTGCATTGATGGCGTGTCTTTGTATTGTTGCCAGTGGTACACTTTCCAGCTCTTTGCAGGAAGCCCTTGTGAAGGTTACAACAATAATTCTCTCATGAACAGCAAATGCAGTAAATAAAATAACCAAGAGCATTTGTAAGTGAAGTAAGAGCCCCGAATGGAATAGAGAGTGATGTCCGCAAATATTTTATTAACTTATTTATATTTAACCTAATACAAAATCTGGTTGTCAAATGTTGTCTACAATAATGCCGCCTGTACACCCATACTGTTGTTCAAGGTATTGTATGTTTCATTTCTATGTATTTTTAATTAAATTTAAATTCTTATACAGATATAATATATTCTTGAACAGTGAATAATACGAGTATTATAGCTCGCCGGTCGTTAGTAAATGGTCGGTAGGTAATGTTAGCGACGCGCTCGCTGGCCGACGCGGCGACGGCGTCGATCGACCTTGATCAACTTCTTTGACCTTATTGCCAAATAAATAGAAAAACTAAAGCTTGCTGTAAACTTTTCTTGTGACTTTTTATTGTAATGTTACTTTTATTGTGCAATAAAGTGTTTACAATACATACATATTTATTTATTTATTTAACCATTTATTGTACAAATTAAACAAGAAAATTACAATAACACAAAGAAAAACGACAAAACAGGCCTACTTATTGCTAAAGAAATATCTTCCAGCACACATACATACATACATACTAAAGCTTTTTCAAACACTAAAGATTACCTAGAAAAATGGCTAAGTAGCAACAAAGGTACGGTATTTTAATAAAAATATTAAGACTGTCAACCACAAAAAGAAAATAAAAAATGATCCGCAAGAGTTTAAGCATTTTATTCTGACTGTTGTATTTTTATTTCTACTTGTATAGTATTTCAAATATTAAAGGTATACATATTATCCTTATCCAGATATTTCGAGACATATGCTACAGGCTACACGGTATTTCGCCTGTCCACGTTGATTCCATGGAAATATGCGTATATTTCCAGCTGAGTTCGCTTCCTCGCGGAGGAAAATTCTTCCTAGAGATCCAAGTGGAATATTCTATCCAAAATAGGTATTCAGCCGTCCAGCAGGATTGAGTCACAAAATATTATATCCAAACAACAAAGTTAACGTCAGTTAGTTCAAATGGGTATTTTGTTTTAAAATAAATATAGGTATTGTCGTGTTTTTTTTTCTTGCCATGCTGACTTGGGCAGCTTTTGCACGGCCTAAGTAAAACAGATTTGTAATAGCGACTGTATAACGCACTTCTTAAGTTTCCTTTGTATTGCATTGATTAAGATTGTTATTAGAGAAATTCAAAGATATTGCGTGAAGTCGACCAACTCGCACTGGGCCAGCGTTGTCGACTATGGCCTGATCGACCGAATTCAGAGTAGGCTCGAGCCCCTCGGTGGGGAAGTATTTGAGCTATTGATGATGATGATGTCGTTAGAGCATTTCAAATTATGAGTGCGTGGTATTGGCATCGTGGCCAGCGTCTGTAGTTTAGTGGGTCGAGCGAGATGAGCGCTCGCTGTTGGGCCGGCGATCTCGACTAGCGGGACTTCGCTATTTCACTATCTGTAGCTACCTACTGTTCTCACCTCCTACTCACCTCTCTTCGGCTACGATATTGATCGGTATGACCAATTTGACGACGTACTTTAGGAGTTGGATTCAACATTAGTTAAGATTATGAACATCAGCTATGATTTTAGAATCCTAGGTACAATAGAGTGTAGAGCTACTCGCCTGAAGGGCGCTACACTAAATAATAATTATGAAGACGAAGGTATCGATTTAAAGCTGTTTATTATATCTTTTAGCATTTCATTTTAGAGACAAAAACACATCCTCTCGGAAGCCCGCTGGCATCCAACAAGCATCCAGAGTCCTCAAACAAAAGCGAATCTGTTCGTAATTCAAAAATATTTAAAATATTCGCATCGTTCAGAATGCACGATGAAAACTGACTTCCAGCGAGTAAGCACCAAGGAGGCCGCTCCTTACAGTACCTTACTTCCTAAGATAGCATGTCTTAATTAGAGTAACTATGACAAGACCTTAATTGACTACCTATGTGGGTCGCAGTCTCTCGAGATCTCACACATTATGTTTTTTTTTTACGCAGGCAAATTTTATCCTCATATCCTTTTGACTTTGTTACTTTATTGAATAAATTATTATTTTTATTATAACGTTTTTCTTCAATGATAGAGTCGTTGGATAAAAGTAAGAACTGGATTCGTGTTAAACCAAAATCAGGTTTTGATTCACATTTCATCCTTTAATTAAAAGCTTGATTTCTTAACAATAACTAATGACGCTCTCAATACTTTTGAGATGTGAATTCTTAGATAAAAAATAAACTGTAAACGCAGAATCAAGCTCTAATAGGAGAGCGAAGCGAGGCGGATCTGTTTGCGACGTGGAGTGGAGTCGGCCGAGTGAGTTGACACGGTGTCCTTTTAACACATAAACAGATGCAGGACCGGTTACGCGCTGACGTCACCTTCCGTGGGGCTCCGGAGGCAGCGGAGCCCTGCCCGCGGTCTGTGAGGGGCTTTAGCAACAAGACGTGAGCAGCCATATAATCCAAGGCCTATTACACCTCCCTGCGTTGCGGAAATCTTACTACATGTGTACAATTCGAGCCGGATTTTTGTGGAAGTGTTATAAGGGCTCTGTTAGTGTTATAAGACTGAGAGTAGTCTTGTCTACTTCTTTCTCAAAAGTATAAAAGACTGCTTGAGCATCTGTGCACGGCATGTCGTACAGAGACGCGTAGGCTCCCTCCGGGCGCGATCGCAACCACTCGTAAGTTTCACAACTGATTGCGATGAAAGAAATTCTATGGTCCTGTCAAACTAGTCACCATTATGAATTATGTAGAGATTAGATTACTATTGGAAATCTTCGTCATCATTTTAGCCGATAGACGTGTCTTCTGCAGTGGAATTGTATAAATTAGTTAATCGAGGTTCATACGAGAAAGGAATAGTTCTGTAGCAGTCCGCTCCGCTAGCCGCCGCCCGCTTCCGCCCGGGCCTCTGGCGTGTGTAGGTGTTACCAATGTGACCACAGCGAATACTAGCACTTCGCAAGTCAACTAACCGAGTGAATACTTGGACAGCTTGTTGATTGGCCTAGTTGAGCTCTATTTAAAAATCTAAGTTGTAAAGTTGTTTAGTGTGTGTAACCCCAGCAAAATATTGCGCATTGGAGGGATGAGAGTAGGCAAATAGTTCTCCATTATTGATTTACTTTATGGTTATTTTCTACTCTCTATCAATTCAAGACTAAATAGTAACCGCATGGAATTATCTATATTTTCGGAAAAGCCTTGCAATGTCCTAACCAAACTGGGGAAAGTCTCACAAAGAGATATTTGCTTGACAGGGTCACTGTCACCGGGATTCGAACCAGGAACCTCCGTCCGCGTAACAGGCGGCGAAATCTCGACCACGGCCACTATAGCAATGTCTTCATAGAGGTGTTTTTGTAAGTAGCTCCCCAACGGCGCGGGCGGCGGCAGAGACCGTCTGCAGCTCAGAGGAACAATAGACAATCGCTTCGCTCCCTCGCGAGGGCCGAGGCGACGCGCGTCAGAAATCTTTGGTCAGAACTTTTCCTTGTTCCTAGGGTCTGAAGTTTATTTGCTTTGTTTTTTTTATTTTTATTTAATGCAAATTAAGAGAAATCATGCAGCCAGCATCAAATTACATGGCCAACACGCGGACCATCGAGGCCCGATGCTACAGTACTTATAGGAAACAACGGCCTTAAAACTATAACAGTATTAGTTTTGTGAAACGTCATCAACATCAACGGCCCGTTACAGTCCACTGCTGGACTATGAGCCTCCTCCACTTATTTGGAGGGTTTTGCCATAATCTCCACGCTTGGCGGGCGGAATGGTGAAAGCCCTTCAAGATAATCTTTAGTTTCTCCAGTGTCAAAGAAAATATAAAAGTTTAGGTATTCATTCATTCGTTCATTCATTACTTCACAGTGCCACAGTAAAAGAAGTGGTGAGAGCTTTTCAAAGCAAAAAACCAATCATCAGTTTTTTTTAATGTCTCAAAAAAGCCCTCATTGCCGATCGATAGGCGACTAGACAACAGTTATCGATCTGTCAGTAGCTTCTTTCTTACCTATGAACAATAAATAGGCTTTTCGATTGTAGCATTTTTGCCGGACCATTTCTCGCAGTAATGATTATGGTACAAAAGACACACTACGCATCCGGCAGCATCAGTACTACCCATACATTCTGATACATTACCCACTTTCAGATGTAACAATATTTATTTTTTAAAAGTCTGTCGCTGTTACCCCCGTTACTTATTTACCAATTTGAACATGCCATCGTGCCATTTGAACCGTGTTTAATCAAAACTTCGTGGAATAGTCATTTAATACACCGTTATATATTTCGAAACAAAGTTGACGTTGAATGCCGTTGAACCGTTATCTACTATTTTGAAGTGCATAATTTATCAAATTTTAATTAACGACGAAACAGCGATGCTCCTTGTCGATAAAGCAATCAAACAGTTGAATGCAAGTTATCAACATTTCATTGCAAGCTTTTGGTTAACTTTGTGTATGCTCGTGCAAGCCAAATATGAACATTATGAACCACTTCCTTTAACGTACAACTTTGAAAATTTGCATGCTGTTAGTTGTGATTGCAATAAACTAAAATGTTAGAAGTAACCTGATACGGCAGCCAGGGTGCGCTCCCCACGAGAACTGCTTTCAGGAGTTAGTACTCTTTGCTCTGAGTTTTGAAGGTTTTAGGCTTTGACGTTTTAGTACAATCCTGACCGTTACTTCACTACATACTTCTAAACTTCGTACTTTTGCCGACATTTTTACTTTGTTAGCTTTATTTTGACAAATTTTGTAACATAATTAGTTTATATTCGACATTAATATATCTGTCACCGTAAGATAGTAATAGCCGTAATATGATCATATCACTATGTATATACGAGGGCTGATTGATAAGTTTCCGAAACGACAAAGAAAAACTTTAAAAAACTATTTAAAATAAATTTATTTCTCAACGTAGTTTCCTTCTACCTCGATGCATTTAGTCCAGCGCTTCTCCAATGCCGTTACACCAGTTTGATAAAATGTTTTCTCCAACCCCTCAAAATACTCGTCCACGGCAACAATGACATCTTCTTTTGATGAAAATCTCTGGCCACCTAACCATATCTTCAGGTTTGGGAATAAGTGGAAGTCACACGGGGCCAGATCCGGGGAATAGGGTGGATGCGGTAGCAATTCGAACCGCAACCATTGACGTGTGTGCAGGTGCGTTGTCATGGTGGAACAAAACTTTGTTCTTGGCCAAATGTGGTCGTTTTTTCTGGATTTCTTCACTTAATTTTTGCAGCAAGCTTGCGTAGTACTCTCCACTTATTGTTTTTCATTTTTGCAGATAATCCACTAAAATAATCCCTCGAGCATCCCAAAAAACAGTCGCCATCACTTTGCCGGCCGACAAAACCGTTTTTGCTTTCTTCGGCGCAGGTCTTCCGCTCTCAGTCCACTGCTTAGATTGTTCTTGTGTCTCGGGAGTATGATGATGTATCCAGGTTTCATCGACTGTTACATAACGCCGCGAAAACTCGTTAGGATCTCGGTTAAACAGCGCCAAACACTCCGATGAATCGTCCACTCGACGTTGCTTTTGGTCAACAGTGAGCAAACGCGGCACCCATCGCGCGCAAAGCTTTTTCATTCCCAAATGTTGGTGCAAAATATTAAAAACGCGTTCAGATGAAATGCTCACCATCTCTGCTATCTCTCGCAACTTCAAGCGCCGATCATTCAATACAATTTTGTGAATTTTTTTGATCATGTCCGGATTCGTGACTTCATTTGGACGGCCAGACCTGTAGGCGTCTTCGCAGCTCTGTCTTCCACGTTTAAAATCAGTTACCCAGGTGTGAATTGTACTCAATGCAGGAGCAGAATTACCTAATCATTTTTTTAAGTTCGTCGTTTCGGCCAGTTATCAATCAGCCCAGGTATGATCATATACTGGGTGATAGTCACATGGAAGCTGTCTATAACTATCTTACTAGTGATATAATCATATCACTAAACTAATCTAGTGAAATAGTTATTATCGATCAAATGAAGTGTGAAGTGTACCATCGTACCACAATCTCATCGATACTAACTGGGTAACAGCGTCTGAGCAGAATCTGCTGAATAATGTTTTCTTGACTCCAGCATGATTGTATAAAACTGGAAATTGCAATAGCTTTGGTAATAGTATTCAAATGTCATGTCATGTGCGAGTATGACACTGCGTTTTAATGATTTACCGAACTGAACTCATAAATGTATGAAGAATTACTTAAAAGCGAATGTTTTTAATTCTTCAGTATAGTTCAATTCATAGACCTAGATTTTTTTTGCTGGTTCAATTTGTGTTTTTATGGACAAAGTAAAGGTTGAAAAATGTCTTTCCCAAACCTTAAAGACAGAAGCACATGTGTTACAGATTATCATTAGCAAGTTCCCCAATACACTTCTTTCCGTTCGCAACAGGGGCCTTTGTTCGAATAGGAATGACATTTTAGTTTTTTCTCAAAGTGGTTGCGCCCGCGACTGTGACTTTCTCTCAGCGTCAGCGTGGATAGAAGGTCAATAGTTGTAGCGAATACTTGATTGGCCGTTCTTTTATTAACGGCCCGCCGGAACATTACCGATTTGAGAACCGTACGGTGCGACCGGCAAAACGAACACCATGTATTGTTTTTTATTTTTTCATTTGATAGTTATGTTATGATGGTAAAGATTACATATTTGATTTGACCGACGATATGGTTATGTTTGTGGCTACTTACACACGGATTTTATCTTACGTCTTGCAGATTTAGTTGAATAATTTAAAATAACTAAATGTTTTATAGGATTTTTAATATTAATTACATGTCGGGTGTGAATCAAACAAGTAGTATCGTGAAGACTCATTTTGTGAAATTACCCCTCTCGTATCCAGAAAACTAATTGAATGCTTATTAGTAGCTCTATATTTTCTCATGTAAAGGGCTTTTGCTATTTCTTGTGAACTAATAACTATTAATGACTGTATATAGCACATAGAATATTGTTTAAGATTCTACGTTTTATATCATACCACTTTTATATTAAATATTATTTAAAATAATATTTATTTTTTATGCAAATTGACTAGGTCCGCTAATTAGTTGGTATGGAAAGAAAACAATAATTTGTAAGGTTCAGAAAAAGTTCTAAAACAAGATGTTTAATTTTAAAGACTAAACCATTTGAGAGGTTTTGCGTTTAAATTGTAGTACTTGCGTGTGAACAGAAAACTTAATTTAGGGTCTAGAAAAAATATCAATAACCTAAATAAATCCTGATGCAAATAAATAAATCCTTATGCAAATACCGGTGGAATACGATTTACATGAGTTATGATGATTTAAATGAGTGCATCTTATCATGACGACGGCTTCGTAGCCCAGGTGGTAGTGTATCTGCCTCCGACGCAAAGAGTCGCGGGTTCGAATCCCGCCCAGGGCAAATATTTGTGTGATGAGCACTTGTGTTTGCCTTGTGTCTGGTTGTTGTTTATCTATGTAAGTATGTATTTATCTATTTATGTAATGTATATCAGCTGTCTGGTACCCATAGTACAAGCTCTGCTTAGTTTGGGATCAGATGACGGCCGTGTGTGAAGATGTCCCCACATATTTATTTATTTATTATCATTTGTGGAACCCTATTACACCCTGCATTCACATAGTATGGCTGTCAAAATGTCATAGTATGACTGGCTTCTGCGCTAGTTAGTACTAAAATCTGTGCTAGGGATACGTGTTTGTGCGCCGTGAGCGCAGTATGGTCCAGCGTCGTCAGTGGGGCGCGGCCTGCGCGGGAGCACCGGTAGAGTGAAAGCGATCACGCGATCGACTCGCGCGCTCAATGGATGCCATGCCGCATGCCGTGCGCCGAGTGCCGCCGGATACCATACCAAAGAAACAAGACATTCAGCGGAGAACTCTTCACCAAGTCTGTTGTTATGCGTTAATCTCAAAAGCTTACTCTGTGGTAATTTTTACTAGAGCTACCTAATTATGTATGAGAAAGTGCAAACTGAATTCTATCAGAGTATTTCGAAACTTTTGTTAGCTTGGTTGAATTTTTATAAAGATCGGATGTTCATTTTGCCGGAATACATTTAAAAAGTAAAACTGTTATACATCTCCGTGATTCTTCTCAGTTTGACTCTACAAAAAGGTAATGATCGAGTGAGCTTAAGAAATTTCATATTCATAATAATATTATTGTAACAATACTAGAGATAGACAAAATAGCTAAACACGTCTTTACTGTGGTCTATCCGGAAGTCCTGCTAAATACTTTTAAGTGGATGAGCAACAGTATTTCTATGTAAGGGCTCCAAGCTCACGCCGATGAAAATATTACTCGCAAAGAAAAAAAAATCTGTTACACAAAGAAGTCCTTACAATCATCATAGTACGATATAATTACGATCTGTCTCATATGATAAAAGTTATGGTAGTAAAAATAAAAAATCCGTCATATCTAATAGTGAAAAAAATCTATTTAAAATAAGTAGAACATGAAACGTGTAACGATCTTGAATAAGATTGCATACAACAATCGTGTCGTGTTGATGATTACCAAATAAATAGCACGCTAGTGTCAATGCAAGTCGCCGGCGCACGAAATGAACATGGTAAAAACACCGTCGTGACTTCTCACAGAGGCTTTGTGAGGCTGGAGGGCCTTGGAAAAGGATCAGAGAATTTCAATGGATTTGTATGTTCGTATATACCTACACTGTGGTATGTAGTTTAATAGAAAACTGCGATAAAATAAAAACAATGATAATAAACGTCTGTTACATTAGTACGTTCAGAAACTAAACACAGTACGTTCGGAAATTATAACAAGGTTCATTGTTCATCTCGATGAACAAGAACAGGCCCGATGAAAGCGAACGGATGGATTTGACTTTCATCAGTGATAAAAGATGAAACGTCAAAACTTCATCGAAAATGAAAGCAAAAGTGAACCGTCTAATATCGGCTTAAGTAACATTTCATCGACCAAATGACATCGTCGCCCTGAATGCCTGCTTATATAGGTACTTACACTCCCGACTCGCAGTACACGCGATTGTCACACCACCGGTGGTGTGAGTTTTTTTTTTAAATATAAATTAAGAGTAAACTCTTGACCTCCATCTAGCCCGAAGGGGAGATGAGGCCTACGCTGGAGCGAGTTTACTCATGAGAAGCCTATGCACTCGCACTTTGAAGAGGTTAGGGTTGTATGCATTCGGAAATACAGAGGCCAGCAGGGCATTCCACTCCTTGGCTGTGCGCATTATAAAGGAGGAACCGAAACGAGTAGTTCGAATGCTGGGGATATTGACAAGATAGGGGTGGTAGCCAGCAGTTCGCAGTATGACAAACAGGGTGGCGAGTCGAATTCAACCAGGCCTTTGCCCAGCACAGACACAGTAATCTATACAATATATTATTAGTGTAGTATCTGTCTGGTTCTTCTTATATTATCATTGTATTTTATGTATTTCTTGTGTTGTGCACGTTTTTAATTGTTTGTTATTTTCCTCTTCACTTTTATAGATATGCTGGAATATTCTTTAGAAGTATTAGTAGACTAATACACACCTCGTCTATATTGCCATTCAGTCTAAACGCGTTGTAGCCGAATCGAGATCTAAAAGTATCGAGATATTGTCTTAAGGAGCTTTGGTCTTAATTTTTGTCATTTTGAGATTGAGTGTCGTGTTTTCTTGTGTTATTGTTATTATCTTATTTATTGTGTACCATAAATATTTAATAAATTGTCGGTACCTAAATTTCATATTTATGCAAATATGAAGATAATCTTGCTTTATGATACGACCGGTAATGAACTAATTAGCGAGGATATCAAATGTATTGTAGCGTTATATATCAGGAGCCAGGCTGCGAGTTTCAGGTACACTTTTGTTATAAATTATAATACCTTAATTGTATTTAAACATGTATGGCCATAACAGGTGCAATTAATTTTAATAATTAAATAACAGCAGCAGCATTATGTTTCAGCCTAATCCTGCTTTTCAGCTGGATGGTTTATGGTAATAATAAAGAAAAGCTTTAGATACAAAATGTGTTTCGGACATTTGGAATAGGAAACCGGACAATGATCTTCATCTTATATTTTTAGTAGTAGGTAGTTTATTTACCTCCTTCAGGGTAGGCTCGTTGATGGGCATTTTGATGAGTTTTATTTAAATGTATGACTTGACTGTACCATTTGGTGCTTCCAGTCGTAAGGGTTGTTGCAGCAAAAATAAGGCCAAGTGCACACATGCGAATGGGCTTTGAGCCAATTTCAGCCTTTGCCTTTAACTGGCGAGTGACGGGTGAGTGTTTCAACGTGCGACATTGATCGGCAAAAGGAAATACAAACGCACTTTTTGTCGGCAGTTTTATGAGGCTACAGATTTGTTACAAAATATTTTATAAAGGCTATAATAGATAGTGAAGTAATAAGCTGTGTTTTTCTTCTTCAAGCAATTCGCAGTTGCGGTTTTAATACAATTTACTGGCTGTTAAGATGTTTACGAACGAGCAGCGGAGAAAGAGGCACAGTTGTTTTTATTCAGCCCTCATATTTAAATATAGGTATAATTTTGTTTGGGATATTCCGACTGAATTATTACAGCATTTTTTTCAAAAGAAAATGTTTTCTTTAGTGGATACGGCCAAGTGGAGAAAAAAGAGCAGGAAAGAAGACCAAGTCCCAAGAGGAGACAAACAGGATGAAGAAGAATTTGGTGACATTATTCATGAGTGTGAGATGGGTTTACCCAAACACATCAAAAATTGACTTCCTTGGCAAAAGACGCTATTAACTCGCACGATTTTTATGGGACCCTATAATTTATTTCTTTTAATTTGTCTCATGTTCCTTGGAAAAAGTAGTTGTATGTGGGGAATCATATTATATAAAACACAAATATCTATATTGTATGACGGTCTGATTACCTCATTGAACAAATGCATTCATTAAATAATAATTCTGTATATTATTAGTTCGAGCCTGCGCCCGGTCGAGCTAAACGAGCCGACAGCTGCCGCTCGTCTGTACGAGCCCTTATGTCGCGACAGTGTTGCAAATTGCGGAAGCCAGACAAATGTTGGTCTAAAAGTGATTCCTCATGATCACAACAATAGAGAGACCTACAATCTATAGGTACATGCACGTGTGGACTTGACGGCCTTTCCAACGGCGGCGGCGCCTTTGTTGGAAATTAGCTATTTACTAATTATAATTTCTAACAATTCCAGTTTATTATTTCACAATTGTAATGATAACATTAATTATTTTACATTAATAATTAGAATATCGAATTTTTATTAGTGGCCAGATAGTGATATTTTTTTGCATAAGATTTTAAAGGAAGCAGTTTGCATTGTTCACAGTGTGGCGGCGTCCACTTACCTTGGGCCAGAGCCGGCGCGAGGGCGCTCCAAATAACAACGAACAAACTCAACAACATTTTACAATTGTCTTTTGCCATTACAAATTAACAAAATGTCACTATTTCCTTAACATAATCACTGTAAACACACTCACATATTTTGAATTTCCAAGTTCGGAACGCGCGAAAGTAAAAGTTAGTATTAGACGCGGTCGCGAGCGCAGAGCTTTGTCCGAGCGAGGAGCGTGCGCGCGCGCCGGGTCGCGAGTGAGAATGGCGGTGAGCCCCACCATGCGCGCGCGCCTTTCACCGTTACCATTCGTAACCCAAAACACTGTTGAGCAAGGCTGCACGACGATTGACATTCAACAAAAACGTCGCAGATACTGGCTGTTTACAAGAGCCTGCTGATGGGGAAGAATGAGGTGTCTTTAACTTATTGCCACTCCATACTGTCATGAACAGCGTTATAGAAAAAAAACAGAATAGAATATAATATAATAGAAAAGCTTTATTCAGAATATTATTGAGACGCTCTACATACCAAAGTACAATAAAGGACAAAAATATAAAATTCTAAAGATGGTAACATTTCAGTTATTGCACTATGGTATGCTATGCAACGTGGCACAACAGTAAGAGAAGGTAACAACTAAGCACCAAATGCCCGTCTCGAGAGAGACAGTCGCTTGTTTTCAGTCGCACCTCTTATCATATTTTTCCCGTCAACCAAATCCCGAGTGGAGCGTGCGAGCAGTGCTTATGCAAATAAGGCCAATATGTCATATTATACCTATACATATAATGTTTATATTAGTATACCAATAATAACATGAATATAGTAATACAAATGTTGATCGGTAATATATAAAACTAGCTGACCCGGCAGACGTTGTTGTTTTTCACCTCTTCCCTACCCCACACCTAGTCAAAGTCAAAGTAAAAATTATTTATTTCCATAGGATGTTATTACATTACATTTTTTTGGGTGAGTTCACTAACACAATGGCGGAATCTGTGGAGAAGAGCTCACCGAAGAAACTCCACAGTCGTCGCATCTTTTGCGTTTCCTTTTTTAAATAAAATATTGTCAATTACAAAATTAATGCTTATTATATATCGAAAAAGCCTGCTACTCAAACAATCTATTCCCATGGACATCTGTCCTTTAAGTAATCAGATATCCTATAGTAACCTTTTTTATACAATTTCTGTTTTATAATTATTTTAAACTTGTCTAAAGGATAGTTTTTAATATCAGTAGGGACCTTATTGTAATAGCGTATACAATTGCCTTTAAAAGAATTACTAATTTTATGTAGTCGGCTGACATAAGCAACCAACTTGTCTTTATTTCTAGTATTAAAATTGTGTATATTACTGTGCTTCTGAAAATTACTTATATTTCGTTTTGCATACACAAGATTGTCATAGATATATTGAGACACAAATGTCAGAATATTGATTTCCTTAAACTTTTCGCTCAGTGACACTCTAAGCCCTAATGTATAAATTGCACGAACAGCCCGTTTCTGCAAAATAAATTTATACTATTAGCATTCGCAGCGTGACCCCACAATAAAATACCATAGGTCATTAGACTATGAAAGTAACTGAAGTAGACTAGTCTAACGGTGTCTACGTCGGTAAGGGCTCTAATTTTTTTAACTGCGAACGCTGTTGAACTCAGTTGGTGCGACAAAACCTACCCTACACCTACCCTACACCTACCCTACAGCTACCCTACAGCTACCTTGCACCTACCCTACACCTACCCTACACCTACCCACCTATGCATGTAGTTGTTTTTTATCTATTTATAGCGGTACGCCGCCCGCGGCTACGCTCGCGTTATATAAGATTTTCCCGTGGGAATAAGACTTTTCTCGATAAAATACCTATATCCTATGTGTTTATCTAGGTTACAAACTATCTTCATTTCAAATTTCGTCCAAATCGGTCCAGTAGTTTAGGCGTGAAAGCTGAACAAACATCCAAATATATTTTCACATTTATAATATTATTGTGAATTATTGTGGCTGTGATTACAAGGGCTGCTATTTATGTATCCGGAACTGGCCACTTACATAAACAATATCTAAAAAGAAATTATAACATTTAAAAATAGAACTCTTTGGCTGTAAAATAAAGTTTGTTTCATTAATCTGTCAATTGTTTTCACATTGTGGCGCCATTTTTAAAATTCATTGTCTATCATCACCATGGATTTGACTCGTGAAAATTTTCGTGCTATGATTTATTACGACTTTCGGCGTGGATTAACTCAAAAACAGTGCATGGATCAACTTTTGTCGACTTTTGGGGAGGAAGCCCCATCGAAAACCACTGTGTATCACTGGTTCAGTGAGTTTAATCGTGGTCGTCGTATGCTTGCGGCCGATTTTAAAGAAGGTCGCCCTAAATCGGCTGTTGTACCACAAAATATTGATGCTGTGCGCGAACTAATAATGCAAGACCGTCATGTTACATATCGCGAGATAGAGGCATTTCTGGGCATTAGTATGACGAGTATTTATAAAATATTACACGAACATTTGGCTGTAAAAAAAAATTGTTCTCGTTGGATCCCGCACAACTTAACAGTTGAACAAAAACACTTAACACTTAAGTGTTGATTGGTGCAAAAAATGATAGAAAAATACAAATGTGGTACATCGAAAGCTGTTCATAATATCTACACAGGAGACGAATCTTGGATATATGCGTATGATCCCGAAACTAAACAGCAGTCAACGGTTTGGGTGTTCCAAAATGAGCCAAACCCAACTAAAGTTGTTCGTGCAAAAAGCACTTTGAAGCAAATGGTTGCCTGCTTTTTTGGTATTAGTGGAAATGTGGCTACAGTACCACTAGAGAATCGTAAAACGGTTAATTCTGAATGGTACACCACCATTTGCTTGCCAGAAGTCTTTTGAGAAATACGCAAGAACAATCGACAACGAAGAATAATCCTTCACCACGATAACGCCACCTCGGCCGCAACAACGGAGTATTTAAATAGTCAAATGATCGAATTGACGGGTCATCCGCCGTACAGTCCCGACTTGGCACCCAACGACTTTTATTTATTCCCAAGCGTGAAGAACAAATTACGTGGACACCGATTTTCGACCCGGGAAAAAGCCGTTGATGCTTTCAAAATGCACGTTTTGGAGATACCCGATACAGAATGGAAAAAATGCTACGAAAGTTGGTTTCAACGTATGAAAAAATGCATCGATCATCACGGGGAATATTTTGAAAAGCAATAAAAGTATTGGTTATAGATGTTTGTTATTTTTTGTTATTCCGGATACATAAATAGCAGCCCTCTATAATAATTTATGGCTGCTGCTTATATTGTGCTGTGAGCGGTATGCGGTGGCCCATGGTCTCAGATACAACACTGCCAAAAGTGAGCTTTTAGTTTTTAAAGCCAAAAACAAGCCCTACAAAGCCATACCCGTTAAGCTCAATGGCGCTCCTCTCAAACAAGTGCAGAGTTTTAAGTACCTGGGACACTGGGTCACCAAGTCACTCAGGGATGACCTTGATATGGAACGGGAGCGCAGAGCGCTGTGTGTTAGGGCTAATATGCTGGTCCGCAGGTTTGCGCGTTGTACCAAGCAGGTTAAAGTGTCGCTTTTCATAGCCTATTGTAACTTTATGTACACGTGCAGCCTGTGGACTCATTACACTCAAAAAGCATACAGGGCCCTGCGCACCCAGTACAACAACGCTTTCAGGGGGCTGATGGGCGACGTCACTGCAGTGCCTCAACCCCCGCTGCATGATGACCGTCGATAAAATATATCGCAGGACATAAAACGTAACCGCCAATAGTAACGTAGTTCTTATCTTCGCGCGATACAAACTTGGATACCATTGGCGGTCACTTTATTTATCGCGCGGATTTTATCGACCGTCGTCGCCATGCAGCGTAGGCAGGGATGCCGGCGGAAGCGGGAGTTAACAGTTTCCTAGCTATCATCCAACAGCCTTCTGCAGACTGTTGCGGCGAGACTGGACGTGGACAGTGCTATTATGCAGCATTGGACACGTTTCCAGCTCGCCAAACACACAAAAATATCATATAATAATAATTATAATTGTAATTTATCTACTAACATAAGCATAAGTCTTCTTTGTTACTAACTATGTATGGGCAATGCCTGAAATAAAGTTTTTTTACAGTGCAGCTTGTTTGCTAAACTCTATGCTACTTTGACAGATGTAATGTGTTGAAAGAAGCCCTAAAAAAACCAGCATTGTCGAAATAAAAAATCACATTTCATTGTGTACAGAAGCAAAATATAAGAAAAGATGCCGCCTAGAATCTCAATATTTACTAAGGATAGAAAATCCTTGAGAAAAGCTCTGTCCCGAGTGTCGGCGGAGATGACGAGGTTGGTGTTTAGGTTAACTAATAACTTGGGGTTATGGTTGTAATTACTTGTAATAAGGTGGGCTATACCGCTTTTGTCTTTGAGGCTGTGATGATGAGCGCGAGAAACTTACCTCGAAACGGTGCCAGAAAGATTTGACACAATTCCAAATTAAATGAAATATAAGGAAAGCTTGTTCATGGGTGGCACGTTCACTACTAGTGTACACTCGCTGTGGAGAAGAACAGCCACAAGAAACTCCACAGAACTCGTATATTATACGTAGTCCACAAGGAACCCTTATAGTTTCGCCACGTCTTTGTCTGTCTGTCCGCGGCTTAGCTCAGAGACGCTTAGTACTAGAAGGCTGTAAAGTCCATTCAGGCAAAGGAGTTCCTATAATGTAAACAAATATGGCGAGTATGGCGTCGTGGAAAGTGTTATGAGCGCGTTGATCTATAATGAACGCGGATATTTTTGTTTCTTTGGATGATCTGTATCATTGTCGGAGTATGTATAGTGAATACGTGAATGAGTGGGAGAGGTAACCTGTATCTTCTAGCAAACGGTTTGTTTACACTTTAGGATCTGAGCTCCCTGAATGGCGTATAATTTGGCATGGATATACATCAAGCCGACAAAATTCTAGAATAAAACCTTAAAAAAATATATTCTTGACTACCCTGTAGAATGAGGTACCGTTGGATAGGTTTGTAAAAAATATTGGGGGTTCGCAAAAATAAATCTTTTTTCAATTCTAGCGTAGTTTTAAGAAATATTTTATTTTAAAGTGATCATTTTTGTTAAGAGTCAAGTGTCCCCCGCCCTACCAGCAAAACCATTGGCCTTTAGCCGGCTTTTAAACACTGACACCAGGGTTTTGGGTCGGTTGTTGACCTTATAACCTTCACGATGAACAAGAACAAGTGCATAATGTAATGATTTTAAAAGGAAAATTAACTAGACCAATTTATAAAATGTGTACTTGTCTGTCTAAAGACATCCACCGCAGGACGAAGGCCTTCCCCCAAGGATCTCCACAACGTCCGGTCCTGCGCTAGCCGCATCCAACGTACTTGTATTAGTAACTTATAGTAGTACAAAATATATCATATACGAGTAATATAAAATTACCTTGATGAACGTTAACTGTCTAAAACAAGTACCTACCTAAGTAGTATTGGGCAACTACGGAAGTCTACACTTTGCGTGGCCTGACACATACTTGGCCGATTTATTGTTCTAGATCGGAGGCCAATATTGCAGAAGCAAACAAGGAGAATGCCCAGGGCAACGATGACAGCGTGCGCGTCGCCGAGCCGCCGCCCTCCCCGCTCGACTTCGCCGATTTCTACCCCTGGTCGTGTCGCCAGATGGGCGTCGATGGCGATGTCGTTATCATCCAAATTTTACAGGGTACGTGCATTTTTTGTGAACGTTACTGAAGTCCAGAATCTCGAAAGAAAATTTACTACAACGTGTTCGCGATATAAAGCAAAACATCTCGGGTGTAGGACAGCCAATGAAACTGAACAACTTTTGCTTCTTAAAATTCGCATATTTTTTTTTTAACGTTAATAATATAAATTTTATACTAGTTGACTCAATCAGCTGATCAGTTTGTATTGAGTATTGAGATAACTTTCGGACCACTTCGTAGCTAGATTTCGAAGCCAGCTACGAAACGGGATTTAAAACAGTTCCACAACCATTTCGAAGCTGGCTTCTTTTTGGGAGTAAAAATAGTCCCATTTCGTAGCTGGCTTCTTATTGAGAGTAAAAGTAGTCCCATTTCGTAGCTGGCTTCTTACTGGGAGTAAAATAATCCCATTTTGAAGCCGGCTTTGAAATGGGATTTTTATTCCCGTATTAAAGCCGGCTTCAAAAACTAGCTACGAAGTGGTCCATAGGGAGATTTTCATTTCGAAGCCGACTACGAAACGGGATTTTTTTACTCCCAGTAAGAAGCCAGCTTCGAAATGGGATTTTTATTCCCGTATTAAAGCCGGCTTCAAAAACTAGCTACGAAGTGGTCCATAGGGAGATTTTGTGGAACTTGTGGAACAAAAGTGGTTCAGTTTCATGGGCTGAGCTAAGCCACCACCTGACAGTTTTGGCGTTATTTAGCAAACACGTTGTATATTGTTGTGGTCATTTGAGGATGCATCTAGCTATAAATCCTTGTTAAACCTACTAGGCATCTACTGGGTGCCAGACCTTATGTACTTACTGTGACAATGGGTCTGAGAAGGGCCGCTCGCCACTCCCCGTCGCCGCGCCGCGCCGCCGTGCCAACCCAGAGCGGGGAAATAACAATCTATGCTCTCCTCGTCGCGCCGCCACTAGGATTAAAGACTATATATGAAAAATACAGGGATATAATTTGAAACAGCTATACTAGTGGCTCTGTTTGCTGTAGACTTCACACGAGTGTGTCTTTTTCTATATTTTCTACCTCTTCACACCGAACCGATGAGCATTGGAATAGATAGGCGACCACGTCTCGGAAAACGTAGTATGGGACGCCCTCCTGCTAGGTGGACTGATACCTGAGGAAGGTCGCCGGTGGAGGCTGGATGAGAGAAGCGGGGGATCGTGCGCTTTGGCGTGCCCTTGGAGAGAGGCTGATTGATTGAACCTTTATACAGCCGCAATTTTGAACATTTTCGTAAAGCTGGTGTTAATATAATCTGTGAACTTACTTACAAAATTTCACGACAATCGGTTGAGAAATGCGACCTGTTGGAATGTCCATTTTTACCCAAGCTGAAACGGAGTCGCTTTGCGCTCGCTCGGTCAATAATAGATTACTCTATATTTTAAAACTTATATTTTTTAAATATGAAGCTATGTGATTAACATTTAATTTTGACATTGTAAATCTTTTAAATAATATATAATAAGAACGTACCATTTTGACGTGTAATATTTATAGTTGCTGCTCTTCGCATTTGACATGTAAATTTTTTATTTATGAAATAAATCTGAATTTGAAATAGTCTCAATCATAGTATTAGTCTTAGACGGGCTTGATTTATGTCCATACAACAGACGAGTCGAGCGAGCGGAGCGAGTGAACTGCTGAGGCAGCAGCCCCTGAGGCCAGAAAAAAACATTTGGGGCGTAAGGATAGTAGTGCGGCGGCGGCGTCCTGCCTACATGCGGACAGACAAGTCATAAAAACCGGCCAAGTACGTGTCGGGCCACGCAAAGTGTAGGGTTCCGTAGTTGTCCAATACTACTTAAGTATCAGTACAGTTAACATTCATCAAAATATTTTTCTATGATGTTATTATTTGTAGATCCATGATAGCTTTGACGTCGAAAAATGATTTGTAAAAATCTTAATTCGAATAAAAAATTTTGACTTCAAATATCACCTAATTGAATGAATTTTTGCAGGAACATATTTTTTTAAATGATATGATACCAATACAATAGGTATGTAAGTAGTATAGCGTTTTGGTGGTAATCAATAAGTTTGGGTCGTGTTTTGTTGACTTTGACTTTGTAGTACCAAATTTCAAGTACATGTACATTTTATAAGTTGGTCTATTATACGAAAACTTTTAAAGCCTCCTCGATGTTGATAATTTTAATTTTAAATTCATCATACACTACTACCGTGAATTTATTTTCTCTCGTTTCTAAATACAACGGTTTCCCTTTTAGGGGACACTTGACTTTAACAAACATAAGCACTATAAAACGAAATTCTTCTGAAATGTTCACAAGCATCGAAAAATGGTTTTAAGAAAGCCCCACTATTTTTAAAAAACCTATCCAACGATACTTCACTCACACTATAGGGTAATCGTGAATAAAAAAAGTAACCCCCACTTCACGAGTACCAGAGGAACTCCAAAAAATTGTTTTAAGGTTTTATTCTTGATTTGCTGGCATGATTAATATGTATATTATCCAAACTACAGCCTTATAGTACTAAGAGTCTCTGAGCTAAGCCGCGGACGGACAGACAGACAGACGGACATGGCGAAACTATAAGGGTACCTAAGTAGCATTTGACAACTACGGAACCCTACACTTTGCGTGGCCCGAACACGTGCTTGGTCGGTTTTTATTACTTATCTACGTAATAAGTTTAACCTTTTGCGCAAATTGGTTATTTCTAGCTTCAGTAGTTTTGGCTCTGCGTTGATGAGGATGATGGATATTATATGTGGAAAATGTGGATATTATATATATTAGTATATAATTTTATTAATTTGTTTCAGAGAAGCTTACAAAGAAACCTAAGAAAGTAGTGGAACTCGCAGAAGGTGACAGTAAGAGTGTGCATACGGAGATTTTAAAATCTAAATCCGAGTGGAACAGGGACGCGTGCGGCAAGCAGGACGCCATCTTCATGCAGGCCACGTACGACGCGCGCGGACCGCTCGCCGAACTGCTCGTCACCACCAGCAACCTGCTCACGCAGAAACACCTCAAGGTCCTCGATATGTGCCTGCCCTTCCAACCCAACTTGACCAAGATCACCATTACTAAATGCAAATTGAACCAAGGAGTCCTTTACGAATTAGGCTTGCTTCTCAAACGTTCGCGAATTGCCGAATTAATCCTGGATGATACGATTTGTAGAGAAGGCAATTTTTACGCAATACTGGAGTATGAAAATAATTTAAAGCGTTTGTCACTCAACAGGTGCAATATAAACGACACGATAATGATTGAGCTATTCAAGAGAGTCACGGCACCCTTGCAGATATTGGAACTGTCAGGAAATTTTATAACAGTTATGTCTATCCGTAGACTCACTAAAGTCTTAAGGACAAATCGCTCCTTAATTCATCTTAATCTGGCTGGAAACTCAATCAACGATGACGCTGTCTCCCTCATTATGGGAACTTTAATGAGATTTGAGTTAACTAGGAAAGAGATCGTGGAGTTGAGGATTAGGAAACTGAACTATTCTAAGAAGAGGAAGATTTGCTTCGAAGAGCAGAAGAGGCAGGCCGAGTTGCGCGCAGTGGTGGGCTCCGGTAAGAAGAGTGTGCGAGCTGCCAGTGCGAAGAGCCTGACTCAGTTGAAGAAGGGCGAAAACACCGTAAACACTGATGTTATTGCAAAGAAAATGACCCACCACCTCATGGGCACTTTCACTGATGCGTTTGACGATAAACACGTAGTAATTGAAAACGATAAGATCTTCTGTCTCGGAAATTTCGTTTTAAGCTCGATAAATTTAGCTTATAATGATCTGACTCACATCGGCTTGAAGAAGGTTTTGAATGTACTAGAATATCAGAAGCCGCCGGTGGTATCTGCCGGTGCAGGCCTGGTTAGGCTTGTGGTCAATGGCAATATATTGTGTGAAAAATGCGAAGTTCAGGAGAGTATTTCCATAAATATTAATAGTAAGTTGGCAGGAATATCCACGGACAAAAGAAGACAATATGTTGATTCCAAATACGTTCAGAATAAAAAGGCAGGATTTGTGGAGGCAGACGCCATGCACTCTGTTAACTGAACAAAAAGTCACCATTTCAAATTATTCACGTTTTTAAAAAAAACACGGTGTTATAGGATAAGACCACACTGGTTATCAAATCCGTTGTTCCACTCAATACAGTCATTGCGAAGCTTTCCTTACGCTATCGTTCACTCTTTCTCCTTATCATGTAAGTTAGTCAATCTCACAAATCTTACAGTTAGTTTCAAGACCTTAGGGGTCATAAGGAGTCATAATTACAATCTACTCCGCTGATTTGGAACAACAGTTGACCAGACGTTTTTATCATCTAAGTAATCATTTATCGTATAATAGGCCTTAGAACATAAAATCGTTTTAATTTTAGCTTTAAATTGGCTATCGGACAGATTTACAATATCATCTGGTATTTTATTATAGAAGTGAATACAGTTCCCCATGAATGAATTATTAACTGTACACAGTCTAAACTTTGGGTGCGCTATTTTATTTTTATTTCTAGTATTTATATTATGTATATCAGAATTCTTAGGAAATAGCATTATGTTCTTCCGGACATACAAGATGTTTTCAAATATGTACTGTGAGGATACCGTGAGGATATCAATTTCTTTAAACAATGCCCTTAGGGAATCGCGACCGAGCAATTCATATATGGAACGTATCGCCCTCTTCTGTAACACAAAGATGTTATTTATGTTAGCAGCTTGACCCCACAATAAAATTCCGTAGGACATAATGCTGTGAAAATAGCTGAAATATACAAGTCTGGCAGTAGCAACGTCAGTCAGTTGACGAATCTTTCTGACTGCGTATGCTGCCGTATTCTTGCGTTGAGGAGATTTATAGCGCGTCGAGGAAGAGTACGTACCATCTATAGTGACAACAACGGTACCAATTTTGTTGGTATTAATAACATGATCAATTCTTTGGACTGGAACACGATTGTCTCGTTTTCATGTCTGCAAAAGATAAACTGGATTTTTTCACCTCCCAGCGCTCCTTGGTGGGGAGGATTATTTGAGAGGATGGTTGGTGTTGTCAAGCAGTCTTTGGTTAAGGTGCTTGGTAGAGCTTCGACCACACTCACTGAATTATAAACAGTTTTGTGTGATTGTGAATCTACTATTAATAGCAGACCCCTCCCTCACGTATGTTACAAACAGTGATGTCGATGTGAAGCCTCTCACCCCCCAGGTTTTCATACAGCCACTAGTAGAAAGCGCAGTGGATGATTTTGATGAGATTGATGGGAAAAGTCTCAACGTTTGCCTGAAATATGTACAAACTTGACGGGATCAGTTTCAATCTCATTTTAGGGTTGAGTACTTGAGTTTTTAATTCAGCGCTCTTCTAACAACCGTGTGTCTCCGTTGTGTGTTGGTGACGTTGTTTTAATCCAGTCTCAAGATAAACGCCTGATGTGGCCGTTGGGAGTCATAGAAGAAACAATCGCGGGGTAGGATGGCAAGGAGCGCGTTGCGAAGGTACGCACTGTGCACGATCTCAAGGTGCGTCCTTACCAACGTTTGTATCCCCTTGAGCTGAACATAGACCCCGACCGACAACTTCCTTCTTCAGACTCCGACTTTACTGTGACTCTTTCTGGTCGTGTTTCACGGCCACTTGCCAGATTTCAAGTTTGATTTGTATGATAGCACATAGATAAATGAAAGGCTCGCGCGATAGCATAATGATCATCGGCATACATATCAAACGACATAAAAATTACTCCTACGTAGCAAAAGTTAAATGAACCATTAAAGGTTAGCAAAACTGAATAATTTTAGTACGTAGGTGACCCATATATAAAATAAATATTGTGATAAAATCGAATAATATAATTTTATATGGAAATACGGAAACGCAAAAAGTTTGCTGAAAACTGACAAGAACATTATGCTAAGTTATCTATATGCCTTTTATGTTTATGCTTGTTAAAATTATGCGAAAATAGTTATGCGATTACTAAAAAAAAAATTAAAACTGTTCATATATAAAATAAATATTGTGATAAAATCGAATAATATAATTTTATATGGAAATACGGAAACGCAAAAAGTTTGCTGAAAACTGACAAGAACATTATGCTAAGTTATCTATATGCCTTTTATGTTTATGCTTGTTAAAATTATGCGAAAATAGTTATGCGATTACTAAAAAAAAAATTAAAACTGTTATATTTTATTTTACAACGTCAAGCACTTTATCTATATGTAAGATTATGTGCGCCTGACGTAAATAGTCATTAGTCATAAAAACTTTATTCCTGATTAAATTATTACAAAATCTGTTATTCGACTAAATATAGATCCAATAATGACAATGCCATTTCCTACCCCTGTTGTGTGAATTGGTCTTACACTTCGTTCTACATAAAGAATTAATAATAGGATAAAAATAATACAGGAGTCATTATACCAGTCAGCAGGTAGGTAGTGCATTGACTTATTTTGCTACGTTTCCGTTGAATGCAGGTTCACAAGGCTCGACGACGTAACGACCCAGTAGACATTATGGAGCATAGTTCCTGTAGCCGTGTGCTACGCGTCGTAGCAGCGTAGCGCCTCGTAGGCAGAGTGGCTACAGTTTGTTTTCTTTTATGTTAAGTGATGTGTGTAAAGTGTTATAATATTATTTTATGTTAGGGACCATTATTTTCGTAATGCATGAATGCTCCACCTAGAGGTACATTAAGTTGATAATTTATTTAAATTATGTTAAAGGCATTCTTCCAGAATTTTATATTTAATTTTAGCTATGTTGGAGAATACAGTCTAATTTTACGATTAATAATTCGAATATTTCGAATGCGAAAACTTGTTGAAGTTCACTGTGCAGACATTATTTATTTTGTACTTGTAGTAAACAATAAGCTGTGTTAACTGGAATTGATTTGTTTTTTTTCTGTATTCGAGAAGGGTAGGTACATAAAAAGCAAAAAGGGAAAACCTCACAATCTATAAAACTTTTTACCAACTGGATTTATGTCTATAATATACTTCTCATCAAAAAAATCAAAACACCTTGCAAGTTTGTTTTGCCGCGCGGCGTTCGTTTACAGCATCAGACATGTACGTTAGGACCGCGGGTGCGATCATCTCGCAGTTCGCATTTTGCTATTTATTCGGCCCAGAGGTAATGAGTTTCTCTAGAGTCAAGGGCACTTGCAAGATGGTCTGATGATGCTGTAAAAACGTTTTGGGTGGCTGCGTACGCTGAACTGGACTAATGTGGTACCGATCCTTTATAATGTACCATATTATTATTAAAAGAGTGGTGCTCTAGGCCCATGCGTCCACATCGTACCACCAAGTCGTGCCGCCTGGTGGAAGGAGTCGCCGCATTCCGGACCCAAGGCACCCCTGGGGGTGTCACGGGTGTAATTTAAGATTCATTGTTGGCAACACTGTCTTAAAAAAGTAAAAGGATTACTCTTGACTCTGCAGACAAAGAAAGTCGTGTTCACTCTCTCTCAACTCAACAGCCTCCTGAAACCCACATTAAGATAAAACATGGTGTCAGAAGTGATGAAAGCAAGGTCCTGAAAATCAAAGAAAATACCACAAAAAGAGGTACAAAACAATATTTTCGCCAACAATATGAAGCCATTGTCTCTGACAAGCAGCGATGATACGACAAATTTTTGCGGACAATGGAAAAGATGGAAGCAAAAATTTATAATCTTTCACGAGGCAAATGACTTAGAAAAAGTTGTCCAGTCAAAGCAAATAGCTATTTTATTAAACTCAATAGGAGACGAGGGATTGGAAATTTATAATTCATTTAATTTTAACGAAAAAGACAAAGACAAGTTGACCTTGAAGAATGTTCTCGACGAATACGACAAAAAATTTAACCCGTGCAAGAATGTAAAGGTAGAACGCTATAATTTTTTTCACTCGTTACAAAAAAATAGAAGAAACTCTTAACGAATATTTGACAAATTTGAATAACTTATCATAGGATGCGACTTTAAACGAGCTTAAAGAGTCGCTGGTGAAAGACATGTTCGTGATCGGAATTCGTAATATAGCAATAAAAGAAAGATTATTGTCTAACAACATATCTAAAATAAATAGGCAGTAATATTGGCAAAAAACATGGAACTATCGCACGAGAGATCTAAAACCTTGAATCATTATGACACATTAATTTCTTCTTTATCACAAAAGCAAGTGCAGGCAATAACAAAACGCCAATCTAAAATAAATTAAAGATCAAATTCATTTTCAAGAAATCCTTCTATGTCTACACCAAAAAGAAGCAACAGTGTTAACCGTCAAAACAGATTTTGTACGTCACCATTTTTCAGCTAATTTTAGATCAAAGTCAAACAATAGAAATGGAAACAAACCAGTATGCAAGAGATGTGGCCAACAGCACCGATTCAAATGTCCGGCAGAAAGGAAAACATGCAATATATGTAAGAAGATGAACCACTTTGCAAACTATTGTTATTTCAAAGACAGAAATAAGCACCAGAATGTAAGTCAAATAAATAAAAAACTCTTTAAAAAGTGATAATTCAGAATTTCAAAATGACTTTATAATCGGAACTATTCAGAATAATAATATTTTTAATTCTAATAACTGGCATTTCTAATAATGAATTGAAATGTCAAATTGACACTGGAGCTGACATCAATGTAATTTCCTTGAAAACTTTAACAAATTTGGAAAAACCTTGTAAAATGATTGAAAACTTAGGTTATGTAAGACTTGAATGTATTCTCAATGACAAACCTCATTTTCTTGAATTTACTGTTGTCAAATGTGATTGTACTACTATACTTGGCTGGAAAACATGTGAAGAGTGTGATATTGTGAAACGCATCTTTGAACTAACTACCCAACTAACCCCTAACAAAGGTCAAAAGTCAGTCGAGCAAATTCTTAAAAAATACTCAGATACTTTTGAGGGACTTGGTTGCTTACCAAACAAAGTATCTTTACAATTAGATCCAGAAATTACTCCTAAAATTTGTCCTGTCCGCAGAATTCCTTATGCTCTGAATAACAGACTCAAGGAAAATCTAGATAAGATGGAGAAACTGCAGGTCATTAAATTCGATTGTCTTAGTAAAAAAACCGAACGGAATTTACGTATTTGTCTAGACCCCAGAAATCTGAACAAAGCTATTAAAACAACTCACTTTCCATACCCTACCTTTGATGATTTAAGATCAAAAGTCGCAGGTGCTTCAATATTTTTAAAATTAGACGCTAATTCTGGCTACTGGATGATAAAGTTAGATGAGGCAAGTAGTGATCTTTGCACTTTCAGTACAATCTTGGCAGATATAAATTCCTGAGACTCCCATACGGAATCAATTCAAGTGGTGAAATATTTCCTTTCCGCGCCAGGGGTCTACTTAGCAAATAGCCGATTTCTCATTCCGACTACTTCTCAAAGTGACTATTAGCAAACAGCCCACTTTGCAAACGTCCTATTTCTCATTCATCCTTTTATCCCTAATTTAGTAGCCTAATTCTTAGACTGTCTAGTCTACTTGTCAAACAATGAATGAAGTACAGTCAGTGTTAAATTAGTAATATGGGCCCAATTCGCGTTATTTGACTACATTTCATCGCTAGCGACACACTTGTTACAAGATTTGATACTATCATACAAACAGTAATACCTAGGTAAAAAAAACGTATTAAATAAATACCTATAATGAAATAAAAAGACGAGTTAATTTTTTAGAACATAAACGTTTAATATTGATTGGTTTATTGAAACCAATTTAAAATTTTAAACGCATATATATATATATACACCTATTGCAAGTACTGCATAATAGTTATTTCTTTGCGTTCCTTCCTTTTTTAATTTGTGGATAAAAAAAAATAAAGTAGGCTTTCTGGGAATTCTCGCGTTTAACCGTCTGTGCCACCCTTCCAGTGCATTGGTGGTGCGTTGTATTTCTTGCGCACAACTTAATATTGCAGGAGATACTTCTTTCAACCAATAAGTTTCAAAGTAAGCCTTGAATAACAGCAATTCAGGAGAAAGCTCTGGTGCATTTTCAATAATCTGTCTCCACCCTGCTTCTATATATTGTGGAGGCAATAATGGTAAATGGGCTGTAAATCGTGCTACTTTTCTTCCTCTAGTTGTGGTCCTCCGATCACAATTTTGTATATAGGAGAGAGACCCGTGTTCCTTGGGGAAAGTTGTTCAGTATCACGATATCTGATCTATATATCTATTTATAATAGACAGACTTTGGGACTTGTAAAAGTGTGTGTTCTTTTATGCGAACTGTCCGAAAATGACATTTCGAAAAAAGTAGGCAGTCTACGAAAAAGTCACTTAGAGAAGTAGGCTAAATGAGAAATAGGACGTTTACTAAGTAGTCCAGTAGCGAAATAGTCACTTTGAGAAGTAGTCGGAATGAGAAATCGGCTATTTGCTAAGTAGACCCCTGGCGCGGAAAGGAAATATTTCACAGAGTTATGACAGACATATTCAATGACATGCCTGATGTAATCATTTTTGTAGATGATATCTTTGTGTACAGCGCAACGCAAGCCGAACTGGAAAATATCTTCAAAAGAGCAAAAGAGGTAAATTTAAAGTTTAATAAGTCTAAATGTCAATTTAACCAATCAGAAGTTTCTTATGTTGGTCATGTTTTTAACAAAAACGGTATTCCCCAGATACTTCAAAGGTCAAAGCCATCGTCAAGATGCCAAGACCTGAGAATGTAAAAGATTTACAACGTTTTCTAGGTATGATCAATTATCTTGGCCCATACATTCCTAACCTTGCTGAAGAAACTAGCATACTTAGAGCTCTTCTAAAGAAACAAAATGTATTTCAATGGTCAGAACCACGGAGACAAATACAAAGAGGAGCTGCCCTAAGACGTTTTCTATATGATAGCGGGGGTCGCCATTGGGAGGGGGTGCGGGGAGATGAAGTTCTGCTAACCAGCTAGCGGTCAATAGCAAAACTAGCTTTGCAGCTAGACACTAATGAACCGTACCTAATTTTGCTATTACACACAAGATGGTTCTGTTCGTTAGTTCGTTACGCTGTATAATGTTGCCAGGCAAGTGAAAAAATAAAAAATTCGGACCATTTTTAAAAAATTGATCTCTCTCTTCTTTTTTGTATTATGTAGTCGGTTTTATTGTAGGATTACCTTATATTAGCAATTGTGATATACAGAATGGCCAATTTAGATGGGTCAGTATGGGTAAATCTGAAACTATAAGACATAAAAAGATCTGTTCAATTTTGACACGGGATTTCACGTAAGTCCTTTAACATCATCACTTACTTACTACCAAGATAAGGAAACATCCTTGCCCAAAATGTGATATTTTGATCTCATGTATTCAATTATAAATATTGAGTAAGTTCATCAATATTATCTGTATTATTTAATTTAATTGTATGCTACAAAAATAAATATTTTATACAAATAAATTTTTTTAGATTCCATATCTGGCCACCCAGAGCTTACTATACAAAATACATGAATGAATGAGCATGAATGAAACAGGTCATATAACCTTCTACAGTCAAGAAGTTATTCTACTTGGCGATAGATGGCGTTGCTACCACCGAACTTTCTCGAAGGAATAAATTACGAGCATTAAAAATTGCATTAAAAAAATACATACGAGTGGAATTATGTATTTTTTTCGTTAGAAATAGTTGTATTACTCGTACTGTTGCACGATACAATACAGCACATAATTTTTCCGTCACTAATTTCAATTAAAATGGTTGTAATCAAACCAAGTCATATTCGTGTCGTATCCATAAAATCCAAAGTAACACTGATAGAAGCGACGCCTGGTGGTTAATAGCTAGTAGTAAGAGTACTTAGAACGCTATGAGACGGGCCTAAGTTGCTTGTGGCACCTCCTCTTTGTATTTGTCTCCGTGGTCAGAACGCCATGAAAAACAAGTTAACAAGTTAAAATCACTCATTTGTCAGTGTGATTCTATAAAACCAATTTTTTAAACTCGATACTGAATCCGCGGTGAGTTTTGAAATTGGTATTCTATAAAATCGAATGCACACTAGCGGCAACCTTGCGAGAGTGGCGGGGAGTTGAACTAAAGCAATGGCGAGATTTTGACATTTAATGTATGAGATGACATATGGATTGGCATTCTGTAAGGGAATTCCCTCAACACTTCGCAGTACACTTCGCATTCGAATACGAATTTATCTGTCAAATAAAAAGTTGGTGTTTTTTAAGTGAAAACATTAATACTTAGGTATCTTAAGTGTTTTTGTTAGTTAGTTACATTATATAAATAAACTATTGTGTGGATTTTCGTGTTTGTGTACCAGTGCGAAATAATATTAGAACGTTTAAAAATGGCTAGAATGTTTTTATTGAAATCTTTATTAGAGGAGGCGCATGCTTTGGATAATTATGAGATGCGTCGACAAGCCTACCAAATTCGTGCTTTATCTCTGTTAACCCGAGATGATGACTATGTTAGTGTGTACAGGCTAACAAAAGAATTGATTGACCAACTGGAGCTTGAGCTACAGTCTTTATTAAAGTGCACAAAACGTCAAGGAAAAGGACTTTCTACTCGTATAAAGGTATGAAACTTATTTACCCAAGTGAATAGTAAATTATTTATTGCACACATTAATAACAACAAGTGTTTAACTTGCTTAGATAGATTGATAAAAATGTCCACTATTCCACAGATATTATGCGCCTTGTCATTCTTAGCAAATGGCAGCTACCAGAAAATTATAAAAGAAAATGTAAGAACATATTTGTCTCAACCATCAGCATCTCGCTGCATAGAGGAAGTTGTAGAAGCTCTGAGCCATCCAAACATTGTCCAGAAGTATATAAGATTTCCTCAAAATGCTCAAGAGAGACAAATGTTGAAGGAAAGGTTTGTTACTATACATTTGATTTTTTCAAATCCCTAAAATACAAAATCCAAAAATACAAAAATGTTGTATACTTAATTACAGATTTTATGAAAGATTCAGTATTCCTGGAGTTATTGGCTGCATTGATGGTACTCTTGTGGCTTTAAAGAGGCCAGCGGTAAATGAAGAGCGCTTCATATGCCGTAAAGGTTATCATGCAAGGAATGTGCAATTGGTAAAGTGACCCAAAATTATAAGCTGCTATTCTATTGTATTACATAAATAAATACCTACTTTACTACTTTGATTTATTTTTTAGATAACAGATGCTGACCTGAACATTTTACATGTAGACCCAACACATGGTGGAGCCACTCATGACAGCCTTATTTTTAACTATAGTGTTATAAAAGATCATTTAGAAGCATTAACAAATGTTGGAGAAGAAATTATCTTACTTGGTAAGTTTTTCAGTAATAATCAGTGAACACTGATTATTACTGAAAAACTTATGCTATAGGTACTCATAATAAACTAAAAAGTATGTCTATTTAAGTAGGTAGGTATCAATGTAATAATATTCACCTAACCATTCGTTATCTATCACTATTCCTATATCTCCTCTAGGATCTATCATCAAATCAATACAGTAGTGGCACCATAATATTGCAATACCTACTTTTATTATCTTTACTTGTGCAAATCTTCAGCTCCATTGGAATCTTCCAGTAAAGGGAAAAGCTGACTGTCAGACATACAAATGAAGCAATAAAGACTCGTATTTATTTTGCTATGTTCTTACCTACTTGTATATTTTTAGGTGATTCTGGCTATGCTCAGCGTGCCTACCTTATGACACCTATCAGTGATCCAGAGGAAAATACTCCAGAAACCTTTTATAATAGTCTTCACTCAATTGCCCGCAACTTAGTAGAACGAACAATTGGTGTATTAAAGGGCCGTTTCAGGTGCTTATTAGTACACAGAGTCCTTGATTATCATCCAGACAAAGTTGCAAAAATAATAATAGCATGTTGTGTTTTACATAACATATGCAACCGGGCAGGAATAGCGGCTCTTCCACTAACCGAGGAGGAGAGACAAGAAGAGGCGCAATTAATTGCTGAGGTGCAGAGGAGGCAATTTAGAGATTTGCCATCTCACGCCGATTTAAGTCTCGGAAGATTACGTAGGCAAGACTTGGTAAATAGATTGTGGCGAGCACGCCAAATGTTATAAAATTTGAGATTTTTAATATCATATATCACAGAACGTTTTAATTACTAGTAAGTAAGATAAAATAATATGATATTAGCAAAAAGGTAATCATTGTTGTTTCTTTTGTAATTTTTTATGCTTGAAGATTATATCTTTAAAGTTAAGCAAGTTATAAATATGTGCATTGAGAGTAATATATGTGTCGTTTTTCTTTATATACTAACTTATTGTCTTTCTGAATTTGTGTACAATAAATTAAACATGGAAATACATAGACAAACATTTTTTTAGAAACAAAAAAATATATATTAACAAAATCTTAATAAAGGAAATACTTAGACAAACATTTATTTACCTTAGAAACAAAAAAAAACATATAACAAAATCTTAATAAAAATAAATACCACCAGCATTGTTGCTATTGGTTTGGTTTAATAGCTTCCGCTAAAGCTTTTAAACCTTCCCCAATTGCTGTCACAGCTTCAGCCAGAACTCTTTCTCTTTCAATACTGTGCTCCATCATGGTCTGCAGAATGCATTGGATTGCTGTACCTCCAGCTGCTGTTCTTCGATCCTCAAGAATCGGTCAGTAATCCTACTAAATTCCGTTTGGCGTTGAGAAGGCGGTGTTGCTGTTGCAGCTGGTCGTGTACTACGCGATGCTAAAAACAAGCAATCAAATTGAGTTTGTTCAGCAGTATTTACGATATGCAGTTATAACTTTTTCATGTTTAATACTCACATGAAGCAGCACTTCGTCTAGTACGAGTAGTAGAAGTAGTCCTGATATGACTGCGGTTGGTGTTAGTGCCGGTGGCGGCGCCGCGGCGAGATGGAGACGCCTCGGATGTTAATATGTGAGTCGACAGTTGGGGTGTGGGTGGCTGGGCACGATGCGACGCTGAAAAAGATACGAGGTGAGAATTTGGTAAAAGTTGCTATTTAATTTGCTAATTATTATTTACTCGATTTAATGGTATAATATGGTATTATTTTTACTCACATGCTGAACCAGTACTGGCACGAACCATATGGCTGGAGTTAGTGGCGGTGACTCCGCGGCGGGACGGAGAAGCAATAGGCATAGGCAGCGGGCTTGGCGTTTGTGACAATGTAGGTGGTGGAGGACTAGAATACGATTCTGGGTGCATATCCTGAAACAAAAAAAAAAATATTAAGACTAAAACACTCCGCTTGTGGGTTTTAGGGCCGATAAGTGAACCGATGAAACCATTGGAATAGTAAAAGGGTCTTTGGTACATCTCTGCATATATCGCGGGTTTTTATTCATTATGTGATCCAAAATCATTTAATAGGTTTTTATGTTAAAAAAACATATAAAATTTTTCCATATTATAATAAATCATTATTTTATTTTTCGAGTTTGCAGTGATGTAGAAAATACCCTGTATATAAACTTACATGCAAAATACTTTGACTTGAAGCAGAAGCAAAAACATCTTCAGAGAGAGCAAACAGCCTTCTAGCTGTTTGTCTATTATGCTCTGGCACCTGAAATAGTTAATATTTTATATTAAATTACAGAAGAGTGGTTTAGTTACTTGTCGATATAAATAAATAATAATAATTTATTTATTGTATCTATTTAAATAAATTAACAGATATTTTTAGATACCTATTCATAATATAAAAAAAAAACATAATATAATATACATACATTTGAATGGTCAATGCTTTGTATTTCTATTTCTGAAGTTGAGGGTAAAGCTTCAGAAATAACATTTTCCTGAAACAAATTAACACAGTCATTATAAGTTGGTATAATAAAATTATTATTTATGTTGTAAATTTTCCAAAAATCTTACCGGAAATAGCTGAATTCCTAAATGTGTGTCTCCTGTGCCAAACCCTTCACCCCCAAACAAAGCCACTATTCTCTCCTCCACCTCAGACAGCTCAACTATATCATCCAGCCCACCACCAGTTCTACGTCTTGCAGCAGCACGTGCTGCCACTTTTTTTTTATTGAACTCTTTTTGTCTGTCCAATACTATAATATAAAGATATGAAGTCAAGAAGTGTTGAAAAAAATTAAACCTGTCATGACATATTATATTATTATTGTTCCTTTACTTCTATAATTATTTTGAAAACATAAAAACAGCCTTTTTGCACACAAATATTCTCGACAAATACAAAGCATGTTACTAGGGTAAGCTTGTTTTTTTATTAACATTTAAAGCGTTCTTTCTTTGTAAAGAATGTTAAGTGTTTCTGATAAGTAATAATAACAGGCATACTGACTTTGGTCCACTGCTTGACTGTTTTAATTATTCCTCCCATACTGTTTAGAGTTACGGTTAACTGCTCCCACTGCCGTCTATTTCGTTCTCTGGCGTTTTGACATTTTGAAAAACCCTTCGCCAAGTCAGGATTTCTCTCCAGGTAATCTACCAAAGCTTCTATTTGAGCCGAAGAAGGATGCGATGAGCGTTCGCTTGCACTGTAAAGTTTTTATTGTTTTAAGATAAAAATACCTGTTTACAATATTTAAAGTTAACATTATGATTAATAAACTGTCCAAAACTTACTTCATGATCACTTTTATAATAGTTATTCGGCGTAAAACAACTAAAACACAAAACCACCGATGCCACTTGACTGAGTTGACCGTCCGTCTGTTTACAAAAAGTTTCAACTTTGGTTTCAAGTGTTTTTTTTTTATTCACCCATTCAGCATAGGCAAAGGAATCAGCCCATACAGCCAAAAGATCTACTTTTTTGGTCAAAAAATATATTTGAAACAGAAACTAAGCTTTGATTACTTATAATTTAGTACAACAATATTAAAAATGACATGTAATTGGTAGTTCTTGAACAAAATCTCATTAATATCGCCAAAAACTACAAATCGACTAAGATCGACTGAGAATTTCATAAATGTGGCCATCACTAGTTAGAAAAAAGTCAGTTCAAAGCTTACTTCACTTCGCAAGAGACTAGTGATGTTTACAGAATGCCAATTCAAGGTCATTTAGGTTCGAAAGCGAAGTGTGAGTGAAAAGCGAAGTGAGTTGCGAGTCGTTGTTAAAAATTTAGAGAATCGCATAGCAGTCCCCTGTTTTGATTCACTATGATGTAAACAAACCTGTCAGAATGTCAGTCGATGCTTCTAAAAATGCAATCAGTTCATGATCTTAACTCTAAAGCATATGCTTCAAAATCTTTAAACAAATCTCAAGTAAACTATGTCCAAATTGAACAAGAATTATAATAATTTCATGATAAGATTTTTATAAGAAATTTAGATATTTTGTTTACTTTGAACATACATAATGATGGTGATGATGATACTATTTAATTTGAATATTTTAATTGAAATAAAAGTCATTGAATTGTTTTATTAATTTAAGATAGTTATCATCAACCAAGGTTATCACCCATATCAACTCGTATCGCCTCGCTGTCAACCAGGCATCAACGCACGAAGTACAAGCATAAAATGTGGCAAATTAACATCAGTAACGCCACGAATACTAATATTCTAAATAACATTAAGATGTAGAAGTTTGTGGTCAGGTGAGAGTTGAAGGGGCGGATTCCGGAAGAGTCTGCGGGGGCGGTTGGGGGAGGGATGATGTCCAGCGTCTCCGTGGTCTCCACTGGCTCCTCCTCCGGAGGGGGCTCCCTTAGTTTCCAAACTGCAACAAAATATAGAATTTGTAAACGGGATATCTACCGTTTATCTTGGTTTTCTATCCTGTTTACAATCATAATAATGTTGAAATGCAAAAGCAGCCCGTCAACTGAAAGTTGTAAATGATTACGCAGAGCGAGGAGTTGTTTTTAATATAAGAATTTAATTCGAGCATCACAAGAAGCGGAGAACAAGAAATATTTTCTCCTCGTCGTCGTCGACCTTCACAGATAGAAACATCCAAGTGGCCTCTAAATCTAACATCCTGAAAATGAATTCGGGTGATAAGGAAGGAAAGAACATTGATTAAATATGGCATAAATATATTTTTATGTTATTTTATCTTAATTTTACTTATACTGTCAGTTTAACTTTCAAAATGTTATTAAAACTTACTTCTCACACAAATGACCGATTTTTCTTTATACAAAAAGAAATTGTTAAATCATAGCAACCCCTAAATTTCATTTATCTAAGCCCTGAATATGATTACATTTCGCTCAAATTTTGCAGAGAAGAGTTGAGAGTCTAATGGAATAGAAATAACCTTAACTAACATATTTCTTAAGATTCTTCTAACATAATATGGATTGTTATCTGAAATAAATTATTTGAATTGAATTGAATTGTGGAGAAAGCAAAATAAAAAAAAAGCTTTAACCTTACAAAATCATGAGGTGCCTAATAAAATAACCTTGAATTGAAATATTAATAATATTGATACATGTGAAAGTTATATTGCTAGTAAATGCTGATATTAAATGCAAATTTTTAAATGTAGAATATAATTCGGTATTGTATTTTACACCATTATAATAATAATAATAAACCATTTATTTCAGGCACTGGGGGTCCTATAATTAATTAAACTTAACACTTGTTTATTAATCCATACTTTGTGAAATAAAACAACTAATTTTAAAATCACGCAATTTTATTGAAGTTGGTAGAGTTTTTTTTAATATAATAAAATGTTAATTTTTAGTTAGAAAATATACTGCAACTTTTTAAATTATGGATTACAACATTTGCATTCATCTTCAGTAAAGTGGTCGAAAATCACGTTTTTTTTTAAATTAGTCAACATCCATGAAAACTATCATTATAAAATCTGTGGACAAACAAAATGTATTTAGTTAGATAAAGGATTATACTTGTGAGAAAGGAACCCTACGGTATATAAAATGGCGATTACATAAGCAACATATGTTGCCATTATAAAGCTTTTAATCTCATAGACTTATAAACGTTGTGCGAATTGCTTTTGCTCTTATAATAGCATTGTTTAAAACATAGCTATGTTAATAAACTACATTTTTCGCACAAAACAGCCTAAATTCAAGGGTGCGTTGATAATATAACACACTGCGTACCATATTTTATCATGCATTTGAATTCCCACACAGTTTTCACAATAAACTAGCACAATTCAGATAAACTACAAGAAATAAAAAAAATAACTTACCGTTTTCTTTGCATTAAAATGGTTGACGCCTTCTCTTATTTCACCAAACTTTTGCGAAATTTATATCTTTATGCAAAATAAACAATTGCAACACGGTTATAAGAGCCTTTGTTATGCCATTATGAGCTTTTACTCCCTTGTTACTAACCATAATAAATCACATACAAGTGTGATCGTCCTTATTAACGCTTTCTTTAAGTATATTGGCTTTTAAAGAGCTTTATTCTTGCCATTAAAAGCCAAAAGCTGTATGAAAGAAACTATATGTTTCTTATAAGTATATTGGCTTTTAAAGAGGTTTTTTTTTGCCATTAAAAGTTTAACTCCCTTGTTGCTTGCCATAACAGAGCATATACTATAAGAAAAAAAAAGCTAACAATAAAGCAACTGTAAGGGAGGTATAAGGTTAGTGTCCTTGTAATTTGCGCCCAAATGCACCCTTATTAGCGATAATACGGCTCTTAATATTATTTATGGCAATAAAAGCCACAATAAGAGTAATTTTTGTTTGTTGGGGCAATTACACTGATTTGAACTGCGTGTGCGGGGAGGTACAAACGACGGCCCCTGACATCATGTCCTGCGTGCCCTGCCACCTGCACGCAGAAAGATTTAATGGACGCCACACAATCCGCCGTCCAAGTGGCCACATTCTGGGCTACAACAATATAAAGTTTCGACTTGCCATCGACTCGCTAAGAAGAAGAAGAACACTGCAGCGCGTGGCCGAAAGTAGGCTGCCGCGTCTGCATAAAAATATGTACGGTGTCGAGACCGTAGTATGGTAATAGTACTTTGCTAACATTTCAAACAAGAGAAACCGCAAGGTATCATAATCGTTGTTGTATATTGTTCTTGATTGTCCGAGACGCAAGTGTCTGTTTTATAAATGCTTATTATAGCGCATAAAATGAGCTTAACAATTAACCATGTTAAGCAATTTTATGAAATAAATTATTATTATTTCCATGTCGCGAGGCGGTGGCGGCGGCGGCGGCAAATTTAAACATGCTTTTTAATCAGATTAGAAGACAAACAAAAAACAAAACATTGGAAAGATCGTTTTTTTTTTTAGTAATTTATGTACAAAACGCAGTAGCCAAATCAACGTGAAAATCATAAAAAAATCACACAAACAATTGTAAGAAAAAGTCGTAATTTCGCAACGGCATAATTTTGAAGTTGCTAATCAAGCATAGATTAAACTGAACGAATGAGCTAAACAATGAACCCTTGAATGAAGTAAACAGAACTAATACCTACTTAATTCCTCCAAAACAATTAACTTTACAGTTTTTAAGACATTTTCCGTACTGAGCCTGCTACGGTCGGCGCCGCCGCCACTCCGCCGCCGCCGCCGCCCGCCTTCTGCTCCAACCAACACATTTTCACGAACAACACTCACCATACACTTAAAAAAAAAAAAAAAACTAATTTCCTACTTAAGAACAGATGGAAATAAAAAAGTAAACTTTCTATAAACCATTACTTACTCTCCCCGATCTGTCTCCTTAAATCACTAATATTTAAATAACCGGAACTGCTTGTTATGTTATCAGAATAATCACTAAAGTTCAGGTAATCGAATGTTATATTATCTGAGTAGTCATAAAACGAAAGGTTTTGACTATCAGTCACAATAATTAGCACACACAAACTAAGCACCAGAGCTCGCGTTCGCACCATTGTGCTGGCGCTGGTCTGTACCACCGACTGCACGCGGATAAGGATGCACGTGGGCATGCTTTTTTGCATTGGAGCAACTATCCTACGCGCAGGCGCTGTACTCAATGTCAAGGGCAATTCTGTTTACCGCGTGGCCGTGGGAGAGCTATCCGCCGAGATTGCGGCATTCATCGCGCGCGCGAGTTGCCACCGCTGCTCCGCGAGCTGCTTGATAAGCAATGTATGCAAAAAATCTCCAGTATGAGGCTATAAGAGCGTATATGGTAATTGGGTGTTTCCGAGTTACAGATTCACGAGTTGATTCGCGCAGTAATTTATTTGAGTCAATAATACAATAATTAAAAAATAATGAATTTAATCATTATGTAAAAAACGTTTCAGAAATGTTGGTATAGCTCGCCTTGTGACACCTGCACACTATCTGGACAGGTACCAGATTAGAAAGGTAACTAAAAATAATAATAATTTTAGCAAAATTACCTTATATGGTTATCTCCGCTAAAAAGTAACAAATAAAATAACATTTCAGATGGAACATGAAAAAAAATATTGCCAATATCCTGAATTAAATAGATAGGTAGTGTATTAAGTAAATATTTAGAATTTTGTACTTCCTTTTGGAGTCGGTGCCAGCCATGTTACAGTCAGATCTTGACGAAATTTATATGGGACCAACTTGATAGTAAATCCTATCGAATGAAAGAAAAATAATCAATATCAGTTTACAATTGACGGAAATATCTAATAACATACATAAAAAAATACAACCGAATTGAGAACCTCCTTTTTTGAAGTCGGTTCAGTTATTTTACTTAAAGTATGTCCGATTTTTATTAGGTATATTGTTGAATATTATTCTGAAGTGTATCATAAGTGTCGCACACTTCTCATGGACCAAACTTTAGTCAGACGCTTTAAAGCTGCACAAAAATAGTAGATTGTTAACCAAGTGGTGAAAGCGATCAATTACACCTGAAGTATTTCGGCGCATGAGCGTAGCGTGGGCGCTAATAGTGTGAGGGTGGAATTGATCTTTCCCACGTGGTGAACACTCTGTTTTTCATCTAAATTGCGAGGAAAGTAAACAAAACAGTTTGTAAAAAATATATATGAGCTACGTATAGAGATGGGCAAACCACCGGGTTTAAACCTACCGCTGGGTTTTTACCCGATAAACACCCATTTATTCCCACCCACTGGGTGAAAATTCGGGTGTTTATTATTTTTATAACAAAATTTATATAAGTATCCATATATCATTAGATTTTGCGTATGCACATTATATGTGACATTTTTTCACTCATTTGCCAGTAAATGCAGGGGCTTAGAACATCTATTTTAGCAAGATACCAACAAAGCAATGGATAAAACGGCGTAAAGCACAAAATCTGCAGAAAATATTGTTTTTAAGGGCAAATCTCGGTATTTGAACAAGAAACATAAAAAAAAAGATGGCGATAAAGTTATTGTTCGTAAGTCATGCATGAACCATGGTTTAGGGTACTATGTTTAGAAACGAGAGAAACAACAGTACCAATTACGTTTAAAATATAAATATCCGAGATGGCAGCAAACTTTTTCGTTTATTGGGTCAACTTCGATTAAACTCAACACAGTGTTATAACATGTCCTAGGCCAATCGTAATATCAGGCAGCTTCCATCATTTAGTATACTGTCACCGTGACTTTTGTCGCCCGTACTTGCCACGTTCGCATGCAGTGTAGGTAGGTATGAGTGAGTGTAGTGCTAGCTAACTGTAATTACAACTTCTTTTGATCATCCCGTTAGAACTTGAGCATTCTTCTTCTTAGCGAGTCGATGGCAAGTCAAATTTTATAATGTTGTTGCCCAGAATGTGGCCACTTGGACGGCGGATTGTGTGGCGTCCATCAAATCTTGCTGCGTGCAGGTGGCAGGGCACGCAGGACATGATGTCAGGTGGGCCATCGTCTGTACTTCTCCGCACACACAGTTTATGTCAGTATTATCGGAAAATCCCCACCTAGACATGTTATCTTTACTCCGGCAGATCTGAGTCTGAAGTCTATTTAAAGACTTCCAGATCGGCCACGACAACTGATGTCCGGGTGGGAGATTCTCAGATGGCGTGACAAAGGGGCTAGGAAGGGAGACTCCGCGGCGCCAGAGGTTGCATTTTGCTTGTGGCGGGTCGTTGGTCAGTGGTTCGACGCACTTTATAAAACTTTTTCGGCTTTTCAGCCGTTGTGGCACTGGTTTATAGCCACTCAGTGGGTGCCGAATGTCGTCGTCCATTTTACGCCTATCAAAGGAGCTTGCAACTGCTCTGCGGACATCTGGAGGCGCTATGCCAGCTAATGGAAACAGCAACTTAACCGGCGTCGGTTTCAGGCAACCAGTAATGATCCGGCAAGTTTCGTTTAAAGCTGTGTCCACTAGCTTGGCATGAGCAGAGCGGTCCCATACTGGGCATGCAAATTCGCCAGCTGAAAAGGCAAGCGCCAAACCAGTAGTCTGCAGAACTTGTGGTGTGGCTCCCCATTTAGTGGTGGTAAGGCGCCGCACTAGATTGTTTCGAGCATGCACCTTCCTTTTCACACTCTCACAGTTCTTTCGGAAGGTAAGAGACCTATCCAACAGCACGCCGAGGTATTTGGGGGAGTTACTGTGGGAAATAGGCACCCCACGCTACGTGATTTTGAGCTTTCGACCCGCCTGTGCATTGCGAAGGTGAAATACGCATGACTCAGTTTTAGACGGATTGGGCTTAAGGGAATTCTCTGCGTAGTAGCAACTCAGGTTCTTGAGAGCTACCGTCAGATTGGCCTCAACCTCTTCGAAACTGGTCGCTTGAGAAGTGAGAGCAAGATCATCAGCATACACAAAGCTGGAGGTATTTGGACTGGACGGCTGGTCGTTGGTATATCAATTTCGGGTCAACAAAGCTAGTGAGGCGTACCAGCAGCAACCGCTCAAATAATTTATAAGTATGGCACAGGAGTGAAATGGGCCGAAAATTTTTGGGGTCATCTGCTGGTTTTCCTGGCTTTGGTATAGCTGTGACCTTCGATTTTCTCCAGAGTCTTGGTATTAGGGCAGATTCCAGACACTTGTTGAACATTTGTAGCAGCCATGATACTGCGACGGGGCCAAGGTCAACTCCGGAGGCTTTCCCGCACTTAAGGGATTTAATGGCGGTGATGATGTCACCATGCCCTTCTACTATTATGCGTCATGTTGATGTTGGTTACAGTATCAATCCACCTGTCCCGCCGACTTTCATCAATCCGCGACAGTAACTCTTCCCCGACTCGTGTAGTCTCCTCGGAAAAGGGATCACCGCAGTACAAAGTCTCGTATCGCATCAACAGTTCCCCCGACTCCTTCGATAATCCTGGGATGTAGAATGTACGGCATCCTCTGGGGATACAGTGACGAGACACCTCAGAGACTATGTCAGCAAACCGATCATATTCTCGAGGGGATGGTGGTACATTCAAGAGGGCGTCGTCGACTGACTTTGCGTACTGCTCCCAATTTGTCTTGGAGTAATTAAATCGGCGTTTAAGGGGGACCTGTAGAGAACGGACGACTGGGCTAATCTCGCACATAATGGACCTATGTTGAGTGCGAGGAATAGGTGGGCATACGGTCTTAACGCACTGAGAACTTATGTCTGAACTGGTGAAGATTAGATCTGGGTTGTATCTCCTCTTCCATCGGCCACTATTAAAGGAAGCCGGTTGTTTTGGGTCATGAACAAGAGTCAAATTGTTAGATTCAGTCCATGTCTCGACCGCTTGACCACAGTCGTCAAGGTCATTGTAGCCCCAGAGTGGATTATGACTGTTAAAATCACCGATTACAATTTTCACCCGTTGCTGATCGTCAAAGTTTGAGGGAGAGGAGAACCGGAAAGGCGTCCCGGGGGGCTTATAAACAGAGGTAACAGAGCAGTGGTCGAGGTCCAAGGTAATCACCTCGATGCCATTCTGGGTCGAACATTCAGAGGATTTTACTCTTACTCCGGGAGTAACAAACACTGCGTTACCGTGTTTCGGGTGTTAAGTCTCAGAGATAAGAGTGAGTCCAGCTACGTGTGGTCGGCATTGTGTTTCATCTCGATGGGTTTCTTGTACACACAGTACATCGCAGTGTGTCTTGCGACAGAGTTCAGATAAGAGTTCTGATTTGTCTTTCGAGAAACCCTCGATATTAATCGAGACTACACACAGTCTTTAACTTTGCCGGCTTTAACACTGGACTGTATGGTTGATTTTGATTTGCCATCGTGGAGAAAGGATTCGCCAGTCAGCTAGAAATAGAATTCGCTAGACTGTTGCCCAGGGTGCGCCAGACGTACTACCGAGTAGCGGTAGCAGTACGTCGCTCGGGGAGGCTCCTTTCATGCACCTTGAGCATTAAAAGATGGCGACATTTTACAGATTTCTACTGTTTTATTTTAAAAATGTTTATTCGGTTGAACTTATTTGAGTCCAGCGGCTGGAGCGCTGATATACATAAATATCTTTTACGCATGTAGGTTTTCTTAAACTTAGTAAAATGCTTTACGCTAGAATATACAAATACAAACAAATTCTAAACAAAGTTTCATAGAAATTGTCTCATAAACAAAACAATTGGCTGCTACCTTGGGCTTTCCACATTATTGAAGTTGCGCATATTGCATATAAACAGGGTATTTTCATCAAGATATACAATAAAGTTTTTATTTTTATTTTATCATCAATTATTATAATAAACACCCACAAAAATGGGTTGTTATGGGTAAAAACCGGGTTAAAACCCAAATCACCGGGTTTTTACCTGGTCAGGTGGTTTGGGTTTTAACCCACCGCCCATCTCTAGCTACGTACCACGCCATAACGCGCCATATTAGTGCCACGCACCTTATTTGACACACAAACTGGTAAATTTGGTTTTTATTGAAATCACAGCGTATTGATTTTAGAAATTCCCGCACAAGCCTAAATCAACTTATTTTGACTATTTCATGGTTAAAATAAACTAAAATTACAAAATAATTTATCAAAACATTGATAACAAGCCACAGTAGCAATATTTTTTTCACCAACATTTTTTCCCGCCTTTTTTTAATGGCTCGCGTTCGAGTCATTTGATGCCATGTACTGTCTGAAATTTTATATGCAAATAGTTAAAAGAAAGGTTCGAATTTCAAAGTTACTTACATCCCAAGGGATCCTTTCTTTGGGGTCAGTATTGGTCTACTTTCAGTGCATAAGAGATGAAAATGAACTTTACTTGTTTTTATATGTCTGAGTTTTAAATATGTTATTAAAGTAACTATTACAAAGTTATATTTTATCAGTCAGACAAATTGTAGTGACCAAACATCCCCTAAACTAAACACAAAAAATATTCAGCCAGGAGTACGAGCACGAGAGCTCTATGCGCATGCGTTTCAGAGTAAAGATACAGTATTAAAGATACTTACTGCTTTCGATCCAAGATTTTTGTATCTCTATTTCAATAAAATGAACTTCAACATAAATATGAAATTAATTAACGACCTCCGTACGTACTTATTGCTTTCCTAGTACCAGGCGCCTGTTATAGTTTGCTTAGCAATGAAACACGAGGTTTGCTATGTGTACCAGGGGTATCGCCAGGGGTATCGTGGGTCCGCAGTGTGTGTAATCTATCAGGCGCTTGGCAATATAATTTTAAATGCAAATATCTTGAAGTTCCCGTGACATAAAAAGCTGTTTTTTTTTTATTATAAAACAAAAGGCTTTTAATTATATTTGATACTTTGATTAGTTTTTTCTCGAAATCTATTAGAGATATACCATGGGTTACTTCTAGCATTATGTGTACAATGACTAACTACATTCATTTATTTAATAAAAAAAAATCCGCTTCCAAGGTTTTCAAAAATACTGTGCCGTGATTGAAGCAGATTCTGAGTTTACCAAATTATTATGGACGTCCCACTCGCTCTGAAACGCATGCGCAGCATAGTGCTCTCGCGCTCGTACCCCGGCTGAATATTTATTGTATACTACAATTTGTCTGACTGATAATTTTATTAAGTTATTATTTAATAACTTTGTAATAGTTACTTTGATAAAAGTCAGACGTGTAAGTAAAGTTCATTTATTTTTTGTGCAGCTTAAAAGCGTCTGACTAAAGTTCTGGTCCATGAAAAGTGTCTTACAGTTATGATACTGCTTCGGAATAATAGTCTACAAAATATAATCTTATTTTTAGTTACCTTTCTCACCTGGTACCTGCCCAGGTGTCACAAGGCGAGCTCCATAAGCACGCAGGTATTCAAAGCACACAAGAAGTTACTGAGACCCTAAGGTTTCATCTATGTGAAAATAAGATCTGATCGCTCTGGGATCTTGGACTATCAGATTCGGCAAACCAGCAAACCGATAGCTGAATCGGTATTGCCAGACACCGCCTCGTCTACAAAACAAAACAAAACTATTCAATACACAATATTATTTATATCCTCCGCTGTTTACTTTGGATACGGCACAACTTTTACATGGCCTTACATGAAGCCCGTCACAGACGGAGCTATAATATATATTATAGCACGAGGCAGCCAACTCTCTCATCATCATTCACTTTGTGTGCAAAGCGAGGGTCAAGCAGAATGGCCGGTCACTGATTGATTCGCTATTTTGTTTGACTCCCGCTTTGCGTGAAAGTGAATGGCGACGAGAGAGCTGGCTGCCTCGTGCTATAATATATATTATAGCTGCCGTGTGTGATGCCCTTGACACGAACACAAGACCCTCAATAAATAACCCGACCAAAAACGGGAGCTTGCGTTCACGTAAAGCTGACTCACTTGTTGAGGTGTTCGCCGTTTGGTCGCGTAATACACTCGGAAGCGGACCAATCCCAGCACGAGTTGGTTTCGAGGAAAACTGCCATAGGTAGATCTTATGTACGACTCAGTAGATAGGTTCTACATCACTATTACATAGTCGATTGATTTATTGCGCGCCGTTATGAAAATAAAACAAGATTTCATGCAAGTGTACAGCCAGTTTTCCGGCGATATGAATCATCATCATCATCAACGGCGGCCCGTTACAGTCCACTGCTGGACTATGAGCCTCCTCCACTCAAGTGGAGGGTTTTGCCACAATCTCCACGCTTGGCAGGCGGGTTGGAGATCGCAGATTAAAAGGTTACTGTATCAGAGAGCGCTGCTGCCCGTTCCCTGTTCAATGTGTAGTCCCTAAGTCGCCTCTTACGACACCCACGGGAAGAGTAGGGGTTGGTGGCGATATGAATAAATTGTTCAATTGTGATAAGAGTACAATTACTGACGCTGCAGCCAGGGTACGACTTTAGCTACCTAACGCATTTCAGTTCAGTCTCGAACCATACTGCGTTAGGTTTTATTTATCAAAAAGATCTTGCAAAGCCTAAGCGATTTCAGTTCGTAGTGACTCATACTTTATGTGCACTGTACATGGGAACCATAATCACTTAGCTTTTTACCCGACTGCTTTAGAAGGAGGATTATGTTTTTCGAGTGTATATATGTATGTTTGTATGTTTCTTTTGCGCGCTCACAGCTTACAGCCTAAACGGTTTGATGGATTTTAGCGAGGTGTCGTTCGTTAGATTCGTCTTATTTGTGAGAGTGACACTTTTGGCGCCAAAACATATAGACTAAGGAATAATCTAATTGCGGATCTTTGTCAGAAAAAAACGCAATGATTATGTAGCTCCTCGTAAGAAATAATTATATCAGATTTAAAAAAATATTACTTTTTATTATTTATTTATATATTTAATGAGAATTCTCACAGCTTACAAATAGGACATAATACAAATTTCACATTTCAATAGCCAATTTAAGATAATTTTACATATTTAAATAGCAATTAAGGATACATTAACAATGCAGCCTCAAATTAATAAAACTAAAATAGCTAATACATAATAACTTTATTACTCCAAGCAAATGTGTGTGTAAGTGCGTGTGTGTGTCTGCAAGTGTTGGTGTGGTATAATCCTGAACGACTATTTTGTATGAAAGTGTGAGTGGGCTAATATTCAAGTAAAAAAAATTAATATAATATATAATGTTAGTGTCAAATTGTCTATTATAAAGAGTGGGGGTCATGCTTGTTTCCGTTTTGTACAGACAGTTTTTTGTGTACTACATGCTTGCCTTGGAGGGGAAAAACTGTGCGAGCAGATTATGACCGACCCGTTTTCTGTAGCCATTTATTTTCCGTCCACGTTTTGCGCACTCGAATTTTCCAACCATTAGCCTTTTTGAGAAGTAATCTCCTGCGGTCGCCGGCCGCTGCCGTGGCACGCTCGCTCCGCTCGCTCGTCTCCCTCCGCCTGTTGTTGACAACAGTCTAACCTAACCTAACCGAAGTGTATTCGTTCTGGGTGGTTTTTTTTTCATTGTGGGGGGCGAACCCGCCTTCGGGTGCTGCCTAGTAAAAAACAGTGAAAAAACACAGATTACTAAAGTCGCCCTATTATTTTGACATTATCAGTGGCTTAGAAAAACGCGGCGTACCAAAACAGTTGCGTTCAAAACTGCACGAGCACTTTTTGTACAGACCTGTTTTTGGATGCAACTTTTTAGGCATCCTCGTATTGAATGAATGTGTATTCGTTGTAAACCATGTACATCAAAAACGTGGCGTACAAAACCAGGGGCGGTCATGAAGGTTTCCCATTATAAACCGATGATAGATTCAATAATCCTTAAACGAAAGGAACTCCTATTCATATGGAATAAATGGAGTTCCGAGCATTGCATGTCTTCTTATTTTTTTTTTTATTCTTATCTGTTCATGACAGAGTTCTTACCATAGTTGGTATACACTAGCGGTTCGTACAGAAGGCGCGGACGACGCCACGCGACGCGTGCGCACCACTACTGGTGTGCATGCACACTGCACAGCCCCACTAGCGCAACTAACTCTGGCTGGACAGTCCACAACGTTATTTAAAATGTCATACACAAAAGTAACATCGGCAATCATACTTCGTTTATAAAGGGGTAATAATAACAAATCATCCCAAATGGATTCGTTGCTAGGAGTAGTTTCTTTACTTCGATTATACAATTTCACGTGTATGAGTCAGATTTAAAAATGTTCGTTGTATTGATTCTATCCCATGTATAAGTATGGGTAGCATACGAAAGTGACCACACTTGAGATGCATATTCCAAAACGCTCCTTACGTATGCACAGTACAAAACTAGGGTTTAGTAGCCCTAATTAGAAACCCTAACATTTTGTATGTCTTACGAACAATATGTTCATAGTGGTGGATAAATGAAAGTTTTGCATCTAAGATTACACCAAGATTGCCAAGATCCCGAATGTCTGTATATCACGTGACCTAAAACACGAGCCGCCATGGTGTGACGCCGTAGAGGCAAAAACTGTCAGATCAGTGTAAACAGCTAGGTGTACTTAGACCTACCTATAGATTATGTTACCATCAACTTTGTTTACCTATACATTTATATACTTAAATTAAAATGATCCTCACATAAATATACAATCGACTTTTAGTTGATAATGACTTAGGATCTCATTTTGCGAGTTTCAACTAAACATTCCTCATTTCAATATCATCCATCTGGCACTTTGATAAACAACTTTGCTGGAGTTCGCAGGTTAGTATTTTGTACAACTAGACACTACACACCAACGACAGCGATTGTAATTCATTATTTTCTCAAAAAACACCAAATATTTATAGCTGTTAACGTTGAATGAGTGCCGGTCGTACATACATGACTGTTGTTTTTACCAATATTATGTCACCATAATGGTTGACAGCGTTTTCGCGGGAATAAAAAAGGTTTAAAATTGAATTGAATTTTATGGCAAGAAAGCCACACTTATTTTGCCAAAATATATTTTTTCGTGGCTTTTTATTAGGAAAATCAACATTTTGAAGTACTTTTTCAAACACAGTAGAATACCCTATTGTCAACAAAGTATCATACACTAACTGATAGGTCCTATTGATAATTCGTTGGTCCTGGTTTTCCAAACTCAAGGTACCTTGTAACTTTTGACAAAATCTTGGCCGAGTATACCATCTGCGGTACAAGTTAAACCTTCAAAAATTTAAAACTTTTGTTTGAATGTTTCTCCCTTAATATAAGGTGTAAATAAATTATTTAAAGGATCAATCTACCCATGAAACTGAACAACTTTCCCAAAAAAGCATGGGATGTCGGACGACGACTAGTTAAGACGACTTTTAGCCAGGTGGAATACGTGCTTAGACGCTTCAGTCACGCCGCACCCGTCATTGCGTAAGGACGTACCTACTTATTTACCCACGTTTTTCGTTTTTTACTTTTTTATATTTATTGAGCTCACGGCCAGGCCTACGAGAAGGCCGATTTTTTGTTGCTTTGACAGGACTGAAGCCATTACAAAAACGTCCGACCGAATTCACTGTGCGCACGCCAAAACTGAATCAGTAACTACTAAAAGAAAAGTGTAAATAAGAAGCTAGCTTCCTTTTTAGGTTCCTGGTAAGGAGGACTGAAATTAGGCAGGTGGAATACGCTAGGCAGGTGGAATACGCGAGGCAGGTGGAATTCGCGAGGCAGGTGGAATACGCGAGGCAGGTGGAATTCGCGAGGCAGGTGGAATACGCGAGGCAGGTAGAATTCGCGAGGCAGGTGGAATACGCGAGGCAGGTGGAATACGCGAGCCAGGTGGAATACGCGAGGCAGGTGGAATACGCGAGGCAGGTGGAATACGCGAGGCAGGTAGAATTCGCGAGGCAGGTGGAATACGCGAGGCAGGTGGAATACGCGAGGCAGGTGGAATACGCGAGGCAGGTAGAATACGTGAGGCAGGTGGAATACGCGAGGCAGGTGGAATATGCGAGGCAGGTAGAATACGTGAGGCAGGTGGAATACGCGAGGCAGGTGGAATACGCGAGGCAGGTGAAATACGCGAGGCAGGTGGAATACGCGAGGCAGGTGGAATACGCGAGGCAGGTGGAATACGCGAGGCAGGTGGAATACGCGAGGCAGGTGGAATACGCGAGGCAGGTAGAATACGTGAGGCAGGTGGAATACGCGAGGCAGGTGGAATATGCGAGGCAGGTAGAATACGTGAGGCAGGTGGAATACGCGAGGCAGGTGGAATACGCGAGGCAGGTGGAATACGCGAGGCAGGTGGAATACGCGAGGCAGGTGGAATACGCGAGGCAAGTGGAATACGTGAGGCAGGTGGAATACGCGAGGCAGGTCATCAAATAAGACATTCAAGTTCCCGTTTGTAGTAATTTTATCTATTGCGTAATTAATCAATGTCAATTTTTATTAATATTTCAGCAGTTTTTGTGTTGCGTTGTTTTCATATTCTTAATTAAGGGCCACACGAATATGTACTTGATGAGATAAAGTTTTTTTGCAGTCCGCTCTCGTACAAATTTTTTTTTCGGTGTTGTGACTTACTTAATATTGGTATTCTGTGAAAGTAACATTAAGTGTTTCTTCAAACAAAAGTATGTACGTACATGAAGTACTTTCGTCACATTCATAATATACAGCATGAAATTTACATCGTTTTGTTCCCGCCGTGTAGTGATAGTACCCGTCAAACTAAACAACTTTTCACGAAAAAAAAATCCTGTGACAGAAAAAATTTTTGGTCTCTCCATACAAAAGGGGTCGGTCGGGAGTCTCACTTTGTATAGAGAAACCAAAAATTTTTTTGTGGCTGGAATTTTTTTTTTGTGAAAAGTTGTTCAGTTTGACGGGTACTATCACTACACGGCGGGAACAAAACGATGTAAATGTCACGGTGTACATATTTGGGCATTATCTAGATGACTTCTTATCTAGATAATTATTTTTTATGTTTACTTTAAGATTTTGCTGCGTATTTGTATCTTGTGTTAAGATTTAAAAATCTATGAAATTGTACTATAAACAGAGGTCCTAGTGAGTGAGAATCAATAGAGTCTTTACATGTATTTAACTCCAATTACTCGTAAAACAAATGCCATCAAAAACATAACTTGTAAAAAAACCAAGTCTCGCCATCCAGTTCTTCTACCGTAAAAAGCTGTGAGATCCATGTAATACCAAGTCAGTTAATTTGTTTAGTGCCTACTTAAGGATCCTTCTGTCAGTTATAACGTAATTAGCTAACCTAACAACATCTTATAGTGAGCATATCAGTATATCTTTTGTGTTTTAAATAAATAGATTGACCACTGATTCTTTAAAAATTGCAGAAGTGACGCCAATTTACAAGCCAAGAACAAAAACAGTTGCCCGCAATATCAAAATTTTTTGAGGAAATAATATACAGCCGTTTGGACAAGTTTAGTACCTCAACATCAACATCAACGGCCCGTAAAACAAATGCCTAAATTCTATAAAATTCTTATTTGAAAAATAGTACGGATTTCGAGCCCATTCAAATACATTTTCAGCAACTGTCGACGTTAACAGAAACGTGACTGTTAGGAGACCCGTAATCTAAAATATAAAAAAATGTATAATTATTTTCGGGGATAATAGCTCTGTTTTTTACGTTTAATAATTTATACAAATTACCCTTTTGATGAAGCTCATTTTGTGAAATTGTTAAATAACATTTATCTCCGATAGTTTTTTTTTATAAAGTGACACTGACAGTTTTGGGTATTTGGGTGGGGAAACCTTTGGCACAAAGTACAACTAGTGCCATAACAAAAAAAAACCTTCATGACCGCTCCTGGTTTTGTACGCCAAGTTTTTGATGTACATGGTTTACAACGAATACGCATTCATTCAATACGAGGATGCCTAAAATGTTGCATCCAAAAACAGGTCTGTACAAAAAGTGTTCGTGCAGTTTTGAACGCAACTGTTTTGGTACGCTGCGTTTTTCTAAGCCACTGATTACATGTCAAAATAATGGGTCGACTTTAGTAATCTGTGTTTTTTCGCTGTTTTGTACTGGGCAGCACCCGAAGGGGGGTTTGGGGGGCGCAGCCCCCCGCAATAAAAATAAAACCACCAGAAAGAATACACTTTAGGTTAGGTTAGACTATTGTCAACAACAGGGGGAAACCTTCATGACCGCCCCTGGTTTTGTACGCCACGTTTTTGATGTACATGGTTTACAATGAATACGCATCCATGCCTAAAAGTTGCATCCTTTTGCAGGTCTGTACAAAAAATGCTCGTGCAGTTTTGAACGCAACTGTTTTGGTACGCTGCGTTTTTCTAAGCCACTGATTACATGTCAAAATAATGGGTCGACTTTAGTCAATCTGACGGACGGGACCTGATATCAGTGACAGTGAGTTTATAGACAATAGATATTGGTGTTTCGCTGCGATCGTGATCGATTGATGAGCGGTAAGCGGGATGGTGGCGGCGTGTTGGCTGGCAGGCCGCGGCCTTGATGTCAGCGGTGAGAGGAGCGGGGCGGCGAGCGACGACAAATGTGTCAAATTCCATACATTTTCACTGGGGTGGCCTCGATGGCAGCGGCGCGGTGAGCGGAGCGGCAGCGGACAACCCCTCGTTAAGAGACGTACCACGTAACAAGTACCAATAAGTATACTGGTATTATTTATTTATTTATTACTAGTATTCGTTGTAACATTTTGTTTTATGAAACAAAGTGTACGACTGAAAATAAATAAATTTAAATAACCGTTTCGTCGTAATGATTATAATAATAAAAATAAGAACATCAATGGCCCGTTACAGTCCACTGCTGGACTAATGAATGAGCCTCCTCCACTTCCAAGTGTTTGGTTTTGCCATAATCTCCACGCTTGGCAGGCGGGTTGGAGATCGCAGATTAAAGCTCAAGTCACAAGAGAGCGGGAGCGGCGCGGTCCGGGCCGGGACAAGCGGACGGCGCTATGCCGCGCCATAGCACCGTCCCGCTTTCCTGGCCCCGGACCGCCGCCCCCGGCAGTTCAATGCATAGTCCCTAAGTCACCTCTTACGACACCCACGGGAAGAGTAGGGGTTGGTAACAAATGTATTCTACTCTGCCGTCACCACACGGTAACAATAAATTATAAGTACAACATTGAAATAATCAAATTGTGTCGCATATTGATTTAGTGATGTTTTGAATAGAAAGGAACACTAAATAAAAATATAATTTAAAAAATACGTTTACAAAATACCATAATAGGGTACTTTCGGTAGTGGAAAAGTACCTAATTATGAAATTAAAAAAAAATATTTTTTGTAGAAATATGCTTAAATATTCTGATTTTGAGTCATAAAAG